>WNWK01004987.1:122500-128975 GCA_009830355.1 Cherax destructor | reverse complement strand
ACCGTAACCATCCTACAGAGTGTGTCCTTTGACAACCTATATATCTCTCGAACCCCACAAGATATAAAGACAAGTTGATGAGTAGCACACATGTGAAACAGTTAAGTAGCTTCACTATCGAAAACTTTTGCCTGTGCAGCAATTTTCATCAGTCGGATACAAATAATAACAGTAGAGACATTAAAAGTGGAGAGGTAACAGGTTGGATAATATCATGTCAGGTAATGGGAACAAGCCCATTATCTGTCTCAGTGCTGGTGGAAATGATATTGGGAAGGGTAGGAGAGAAGAGCTGCTAGATAAGTACAGGTCAGCTATAGAGCTAATTAAGTCCAAGGGAGGGGTCCCAATCATATGTAGCATCTTGCCTAGAAGGGGAGTGGGAAATGAATGGTTGTCTAGGGCAATTGGTGCAAATTGCTGGCTAGACAGATACTGCAAGGAACTTGCAATCCCATTCATTGACAACTGGGACAACTTTTATGGCAAACATGATATGTATGCAAGGGATGGGGTACATCTCTCTGGGACAGGGGTGGAAGCACTTGCCAACTCGATTGAGAGGGTCATTGCTGACATGCCTAGGATTTTAAACTGATAGAGGATAGAGGTATGGGTGTATGTGGGAAACAGTCAGTTTGCAACACTAGGGCTGAAAACAGTAAGTGTATAAAAGACATACATCATAAAGTTACAAATAAAGACATTGGATCAGGTCAGCAAACAAAGGAGACAGCAGGGGGAAACAAGAGACTAGCGCCCTTAAGGTTTACTATGCTAATAGCAGGAGTGTAAGAAATAAGATAGATGAGCTAAGATTAATTGCAAGTGCAGGAAACATAGATATTATTGCGATAACAGAGACCTGGCTCAATCTGAAAGATAGAGAGTTGCCTTCTGAATGTCACATACAAGGCTATAATTTATTCCACACTGATAGGGTTAACAGGAAGGGTGGTGGAGTAGCGATGTATGTCAGAGACAATTTAAATTGTTGTGCTAGACAAGATATAAAATTAGAAGCGTCAGCCACTGAATCTGTTTGGTTACAGCTTCTTGAGGGCCGTGTAAAACTTATCTTGGGTGTGATTTACAGGCCCCCTAATCTTGATAGGGAGTGCAGTAAACTTCTGGGACAGGGGTGGAAGCACTTGCCAACTCGATTGAGAGGGCCATTGCTGACATGCCTAGGCATCTACATATGAAAATGTTGTGCTAATGGGAGATTTCAACTTTAGACAAATTGACTGGAACAATTTGACAGGAAATTTAGAGTCAAGTGACTTTCTTGATACGATTCAGGATTGTTTTTTGAAACAGTTGGTGACAGAACCAACTAGAGGAAATAACCTGCTAGACTTCTTGCCAGCAGGGAATCGCTAATTAATAATCTTGAGGTTAATGATGAGCTTGGGGAAAGTGATCACAAATCACTCAGTTTTAATATATCATGGACTTACCCTACTAATGGAAATGAAGTCTCTGTCCCTGACTTCTGCCTGGCTGATTTCATAGGACTGAAAAATTACCTGGGTAGGCTGAACTGGAATGACCTGACAGTGGGTCAGGTAGGTGGTGATTGCCAATATGACGTTTTCCAGAGAATAGTTCTAGCTGCTCAGACAGCTTATGTTCCTAATAGGGAAATCAGATAAAATAAAAATGATCCTAAATGGATGAACAATAGATTAAAACATCTCATTGGTCAAAAGAGAGACATATATAGGCGAATCAAAAGAGGTGAGGGGCAATTAAGTAATCAATATATTCAGTTAAAGAGAGAAATAAAAAAGGGAATAAGAAAAGCAAAAAGATACTATGAGGTTAAAGTTGCAAGAGAATCGAAGATTAACCCAAAAGGATTTTTTCAATTATACAGAAGTAAGATTAGGGACAAGATAGGCCCACTCAAAAGTTACTCAGGTCAGCTCACCGACAGTGATAAGGAAATGTGTAGAATGTTTAACACTTACTTCCTCTCAGTTTTTACACAGGAAGATACTAGCGATATTCCAGAAATAATTAATTATGTAGAACAGGATGATAGTAAACTATGCATGATTAGGGTCACAAGTGACATGGTCCTTAGACAAATAGATAAATTAAAACCTAACAAATCCCCAGGCCCTGATGAACTCTATGCAAGGGTTCTAAAGGAATGTAAAGAGGAGCTTAGCAAACCTATGGCTAATCTTTTCAACATATCACTGCAAACTGGCATGGTGCCAGATAAGTGGAAAATGGCAAATTTAATACCTATTTTCAAAGCAGGTGACAGGTCCTTAGCTTCGAACTATAGACCAATAAGCCTAACCTCCATAGTGGGAAAATTTATGGAATCAATAATAGCCGAGGCAATTCGCAGCCATCTTGAAAAGCATAAATTAATCAACAAATCTCAGCACGGCTTTACAAAAGGGCGTTCCTGCCTTACAAATTAAATAACTTTCTTCACTAAGGTATTTGAGGAGGTAGATCATGGTAATGAATATGATATTGTGTATATGGACTTCAGTAAGGCTTTTGATAGAGTCCCACATCAGAGACTATTGAGGAAAATTAAGGCACACGGAATAGGAGGAGAAATTTTTTTCCTGGATAGAGGCATGGTTGACAAATAGGCAGCAGAGAGTTTGCATAAATGGGGAGAAATCAGAGTGAGGAAGCGTCACAAGCGGTGTTCCACAGGGGTCAGTATTGGGCCCCTTGTTGTTCACAATCTACATAAACGACATAGATGAGGGAATAAATAGCGACATAAGCAAATTTGCCGATGACACTAAAATAGGCCGTCCAATTCATTCAAATGAGGACATTAGAGCACTCCAGGAAGATTTGAATAGACTGATGCAGTGGTCGGAGAAGTGGCAGATGCAGTTTAATATAGACAAATACAAAGTTCTAAATATTGGACAGGACAATAACCATGCCACATATAAACTAAATAATGTAGATCTTAATACTACTGATTGCGAAAAGGATTTAGGAATTCTGGTTAGCAGTAATCTAAAACCAAGACAACAGTGCATAAGTGTTCGCAATAAAGCGAACAGAATCCTTGGCTTCATATCAAGAAGCATAAATAATAGGAGTCCTCAGGTTGTTCTTCAACTCTATATATCCTTGGTTAGGCCTCATCTAGATTATGCTGCACAGTTTTGGTCACTGTATTACAGAATGGATTTAATTAAATGCTTTGGAAAACGTACAAAGGAGGATGACTAAGTTGATCCCATGTATCAGAAATCTTCCCTATGAGGATAGACTGAGGGCCCTGAATCTGCACTCTCTAGAAAGGCGTAGAATTAGGGAGGATATGATTGAGGTGTATAAATGGAAAACAGGAATAAATAAAGGGGATGTAAATAGCGTGCTAAAAATATCTAGTATTGACAGGACTCGCAGCAATGGCTTTAAGTTGGATAAATTCAAATTCAGGAAGGATATAGGAAAGCATTGGTTTGGTAATAGAGTTGTCGATGAGTGGAACAAACTCCCGAGTACAGTTATAGAGGCTAAAACGTTGTGTAGTTTTAAAAATAGGCTAGATAAATATATGAGTGGGTGTGGGTGGGTGTGAGTTGTACCTGACTAGTTTGTGCTACTAGGTCAGATGCCGTGCTCCTTCCTTAAGTGAATGTAACCTGACCTGGCTGGGTCGGGGCATTGGCTTAAGCCGGTGGGAGACTTGGACCTGCCTCGCATGGGCCAGTAGGCCTGCTGCAGTGTTCCTTCTTTCTTATGTTCTTATGTTCTTAAGTCCGAGGTGATCAGTTCCTCAGTCTTGATTAAAAGGTGTCTTAACAGAAAGTGGTCAGTCCCTTAACCCCACTGCTATGGGTGGGCAGGGGCATCAGGGGTGCAAGGAAAGTTACTCATATGTTTCTACGTGCCAGAGAATCAAACCTGGAATTTTGTAAATGTCAGTCGAATGCTGCCACCAGTGAGCTGCAGCGGCATCCCTTCATAATTCGATTTTGCCGTCGTAGCGGCTAGTTTATTATGCACCCCTCCCCCCTACCATCATGTGGACGGCAGCACAAGATCATATGATATACAAAAGGCCTAGGAACCAGCCCACAATAGAATTAACAGGAATACCTATGGATATATATATATATATATATATATAAATAATAAGGTTAGGTAAGTTTCCTAAGGTGCTTTTGGTACAAAATTATTATTTTTTACATTAACGTAAATGAAAATATATATCTTTTAAACGTATAAGAGAAAATTTTAGAAAGGACAAATTTAAAATGAGTTCTTGCTAATTGACCAGTTTTACTTATTCGGCACGACATATATATATATATATATATGTCGTGCCGAATAAGTAAAACTGGTCAATTTAGCCTAATCCAACTAAATATATTTTAGATAAGTTTACGATAATTTAATAATAAACAAACACAATGAAATATATTTTTTTCTTTAGGTTCAGAATGATTTTCGCGAAATTATTGCATACACAAATTTTCGCTTGCCTTATATGGCAAGACGAGCGTTCCTATTGAAGCCAAAATGCCGTTTTACCTATTCGGCACGACATATATATATATATATATATATATATATATATATATATATATATATATATATATATATATATATATATCTTTCTTTCTTTCAACACGTCGGCCGTTTCCCACCGAAGCAGGGTGGCCCAAAAGAAAAAACGAAAGTTTCTCCTTTTACATTTAGTAATATATACAGGAGAAGGGGTTACTAGCCCCTTGCACCCGGCATTTTAGTCGCCTCTTACGACACCAGAGGGGTGTGTGTATATACATATGCTTGTACATGAATGTGTAGTGTGACCTAAGTGTAAGTAGAAGTAACAAGACATACCTGAAATCTTGCATGTTTATGAGACAGAAAAAAGACACCAGCAATCCTACCATCATGTAAAACAAATACAGGCTTTCGTTTTACACTCACTTGGCAGGACGGTAATACCTCCCTGGGCGGTTGCTAAATTATATATATATATATAATTTAGGTTTCATCTAATGCAAGCAAATTTGGGATATGTGATTAAAAGAAGAGAGGATTCAGAAACTGACCAGGCCTGGACTACCATCTTTGCCTGCAACAAGAGGTGCGTGATACCCGGCTGCCATTCTTGCTTGCACCGAGGGACGAGTGATACCCGGCTGCCATCCTTGCTTGCACCGAGGGACGAGTGATACCCGGCTGCCATCCTTGGCACCAGGCATGTACGACTGCCATGCTTGCATGAGGGCGAGTGATACCCGACTGCCATCCTTGCTTGCACTGAGGGGCGAGTGATACTGACTGCCATCCTTGCTTGCACCGAGGGGCGAGTGATACCCGACTGCCATCCTTGCTTGCACCGAGGGGCGAGTGATACCCGACTGCCATCCTTGCTTGCACCGAGGGGGCGAGTGATCCCCGACTGCCATCCTTGCTTGCACCGAGGGGCGAGTGATACTGAATGCCATCCTTGCTTGCACCGAGGGGCGAGTGATACCCGACTGCCATCCTTGCTTGCACCGAGGGGGCGAGTGATCCCCGACTGCCATCCTTGCTTGCACCGAGGGGCGAGTGATACCCGACTGCCATCCTTGCTTGCACCGAGGGGGCGAGTGATACCCGACTGCCATCCTTGCCTGCACCGAGGGGCAGGAGATACCTGGCTACCATCCTTCCCTGCACAGCAGGGTGGGTGACAGCTGCCAGTTGTATGATTTTTTTATGAATTCATAGTTTAACATATCAATAAATGTTCATTTCTACAATAGTAACAATTTTTTGTTAATAAAAGAACCTGTTTCACAGTGGTCCAGGTCCTCCCCGTGGGCCACTCCCCGCGGGCCACTCCCTGCGGGCCACTCCCCCGCGGGCCACTCCCCGCGGGATCAGGCTTAAAATGTCTGGTATCATATTTTCATTAATAAGACACCTTGACATATCACATAGCGTGGTAGACTGTTTCAATTTTCCTCCTGGAGTCTACCTGGAGGGTGTTTCGGGGGTCAACGCCCCCGCGCCCCGGTTCATGACCAGGCCTGTCGATGAATCAGGGCCTGATCAACCAGGCTGTTACTGCTGGCCGCACACAAACCGACGTACGAACCACAACCCGGCTGGTCAGGTACTGTCGTTAGGTAGGTGTCTGTCCAATTCCCTCTTGAAGACAGCCAGGGGTCTATTGGTAATCCCCCTTATGTTGCTGGGAGGCAACTGAACAGTCTTGGGTCCCTGACACTTACTGTGTTGTCTCTCAGCGCACTCATGGCGCCCGTTCCTCAGTAGGTGGACAATCATAGTTTTCAAAACAATGATTATAATTTGATCATCATCTGTGTGTGTGTGTGTGTGTGTGTGTGTGTGTGTGTGTGTGTGTGTGAGTGTGTGTGTGTGTGTGTGTGTGTGTGTATGTGTGTGTAGTGTGTGTGAGTGTGTGTGTGTGTGTGTGTGTGTGTGTGTGTGTGTGTGTGTGTGTGTGTGA
>WNWK01004987.1:0-115000 GCA_009830355.1 Cherax destructor | reverse complement strand
CAACTAAATATATTTTAGATAAATTTACAATAATTTAATAATAAACAAACAAAATGAAATATATTTTTGTCGTTAGGTTCAGAATGATTTTTTGCGAAATTTCTGCATACATATATGCATATATATATGCAGCTATACATATACGTATATAAGTATGGCCGGAGGGTTGGATCTCATTGGTGTGGTATTAAGGCACTCACCTCACGATAAGAGGGATCTTGCCCATGCTTCACTGCACCCAGAGATACTTGTCAGCTTCAGGATAGAGGTCCCCTGACTAGGTAAGGGGCATGGTCAAGGGCATCCATACCCAATGATTGTGAGGTGATTTACAGGTCGTTTGCGTTCCGGCAGTGTAGTGTACATATATGGTGTACATATGTAGTGTACAGATGGGGGGAGAGGGGGGCTGGGGTAGTGCCAGGACATAATAGTGTCACCCAGTATGACACATCAACGTGCCAAGATGTCAAAGCTCTTAGTAGTATTTTGAGTCGGTGTTGGAAGGCAGCCTCTTAATAAAATTATACTCTTGATACATTACTATTTTTGCATCTACTGACAAACGTGTTTCCCCAGGTCCCTCAACACTCAGCTTTATCTGTTCTGATGATGAATACAACACATGTGCAACACGTGCAAGACGTTTCGCCAGCCAGTGGCCTTATCTGTTCAATACAGAGGTTATTTGAAGGTGTCGAAAGTGGAGACAGTATAAGATGAAGTATAATGAGACCCTCAGCTAGAGGAAGGTGTTTACCACCGTAGTCGGTATACCATTACTGCTCCTTTATCTATTATGAGAAGCACCTCATTCAACAAAGATCGACATGCTGATACATTAACTCCATCAATCTATCATATCCTCAATCTTTCATTCCCACTATTACTGCTCATTTTTGCCATTTTCTTCTTTCCTGATTTCACTTTAAACTTTTGTTTTCTTCCCCACAGGTTTGCTCGCACCTCCAACAACCTCAGCAGTGTCTCCCTAAAAGCTCTCAACAACACTGTGTTTTCTGCCAATACAGACTAAGACAACAGTTACGTTTTATTATTTGTATTACCTTTGATGAAAACCACAGGGTTTCCCCTAACAATTAAACACACATATACTGATTTCTCTCATTTTCTTGACTAATTTTTCCTTACATGAGTTGTATAACAAAACTATGAAACTAAAAGGATCACAGACCTGCTCCAAGCGTATTCATTCCAAGGTTCACTGCCCAGGCCTTCATCCGCAAGCAAAGTGCTCTCCTTGTGCACTGCATCACTCTTATATAGCCTTACTTTTCTTTTTTAGCTTATATGTGTATGGTCTGTCATCACAACCTTTGTCACCATATTTAAACCCCTGGTCATTTGTTTTCGCATTCAGAGAGTGAGATCTACATTATTTAGTTTATAAGTGTCATGGTATTTCGTTTTCCAAGGCTTAAAACTTTGCATTTGTCTGTATTAAACTGCGTCTGCCACTTCTCCGACCACTGCATCAGTCTATTCAGATCTTCCTGTAGCGCTCTGGTGTCATCCTCAGAATTAATCCGACGGCCTATTTTGGTGTCATCGGCAAACTTGCTTATGTCGCTATTTATTCCCAAACTTTTCTGTTATATCTTCCACAACAGTGTCTCTCACTTTTCTGTTCTATCAACCACAACAGTGTCTCTCACTGTTCTGTTCTATCAACCACAACAGTGTCTCTCACTGTTCTGTTCTATCAACCACAACAGTGTCTCTCACTGTTCTGTTCTAACAACCACAACAGTGTCTCTCACTGTTCTGTTCTAACAACCACAACAGTGTCTCTCACTGTTTTGTTACACTTTCAACATCGTCTATCAATTTAATCTATCAAAATTCTCTACTAGGCTCACAATTCCCTATACATTCAACATTCACTTGACATGTCCCGGAATTTACCTTACCACCTAAAGACACAAAACACCATCACCCACTTATTACATTCCCTTTATATTCTTAACCTCACAATTCTTGAGTCTAAATGTTTGTGTTCTTCATTTCTTTTCATATTTTATTCAGCTCTTCCACCTGTTTAACTCTGATTCCCTCAGATACACCAGTCTTAAGAGGCACGTAAGTTCCCAAGTCTTCTAATAACATGTTCATTTTTCCACTATAATCTACCTTGTCCATAATTATTATCGCATTTGCTTTGTCTGCTTTCGTAAGGTGACGTCCAGGATCTTTCCTAATTCATGGTATAACTTAACAAATCTTTGAGGACAATTGTGTTGCAGAGGTGTGAGCAAAGCTCAAACCTCCGCAGCACAATTGTCCTGAAAGATTTGTTAAGTTATACCATGAATTAGGAAAGCTCCTGGACTTCAATTTCCGAAACAGACAAAGCAAATGTGATAGTAATTATGGACAAGGTAGATTATAGTGGGAAAATGAACATGTTATTAGAAGACAAGGGTATTTACGTGCCCCTTAATTCTATTTCCCTTTCAAACTCACATATAGATAATAACTAGAACTGAGTATATTACAAACTCTGATCATACAATAGAGCGGAAAAATAATGTGAGGGACCTGGGAGTGGTAATGTCTGAGGATCTCACTTTCAAGAATCACAACAGTGCCACGATCACAACTGCAAAGAAAATGATAGGATGAATAATGAGAACATTCGAAACAAGAGATGCCAAGCCAATGATGATCCTTTTCAAATCACTTGTTCTCTCTAGGCTGGAATATTGCAGTATATTAACATCTCCGTTCAAGGCAGGTGAAATTGCAGATCTAGAGAATGTACAGATAACCTTTACTGCACGTATAAGTTCCATCAAACACCTCAACTACTGGGAACGCTTGGAAGCACTTGACTTGTACTCGCTGGAACGCAGGCGAGAGAGATATATCATAATCTACACTTGGAAAATCCTAGAAGGAATGGTCCCGAATCTGCTCACAGAAATCACTCCCTACGAAAGTAAAAGACTGGGCAGGCGGTGCAAAATATCCCCAATGAAAAGTAGGGGTGCCGTTGGTACACTAAGAAAAAACACCGTAAGTGTCCGTGCCCCAAGACTGTTCAACAGCCTACCACCAGCCATAAGGGGAATTACCAGTAGGCCCCTGGCTGTCTTCAAGAGGAAGCTGGACAGATACTTAAAGTCGGTGCCGGATCAGCCGGGCTGTATTTCGTACGCTGGACTACGTGCGGCCAGCAGTAACAACCTCGTTGATCAGGCCCTGATTCACCAGGAGGCTTGGTGGTGGACCGGGCCGCCGGGGCGTTGATCCCCGGAATACCCTCCAGGTAGACCTACAGAGTGCTTTTTTTTCCATTGCTGAAACATCTACCTACCTATAATTCCAAATATCAACAATGAGTTAGACATAATAAATAACAACCAGGCGTCTACACTGCGGATTATTTGCCATCCTGATGACACTAACACTAACTTATGACACTGAGCTTGACTCTATGATTATTACTGATTCTATGTCATCACTGAAGGCCTTAACGTCTATGCTACATCCAACCACATATCAACATCCCATCTTAAAAAATCTTTTCATTTCTTTTCGACAAGAATTATAATGATATATTAATGTACTTTAGCGCAGTGAGAGGTGGAGGCTCGACCCTATGTCTGGTATCCACAGACACTCGGGTAACTCCACTATACGTACTCAGTTATTACTTTCTGATATTTATAGTGAAGGAACCAGACAATTATTCTTCATTTATAATTTCACAGAGAAACTGGAAATGGATTGATTCTTGGTTAACAGCTGCTAAGGTATTGGTATGCGTTTAATGAATGTAAGAAGATATTAAATAAAAAAAAACGTGTAGCTTTATATGTTGATCTGAGATAAAGGGAAAGTTGGGGAGTGTTGTGAGAGTAGATGGCAGGCTGGCTGTGGCCAGGCTGTGGCCAGGCTGTGGCCAGGCTGTGGCCAGGCTTCACTTGATGATATCGTTGATCTCTTACTGTCTTGCGTTATTTACATGTGATTTACACCGAATATGACCCAATCAGGCTGCGGGCCACTAACACCAACAACCTCGTTGACCAGCCAAGCACCAGACAAGACTGGCCCATGGCCAGTCATCAGAGGTATGGATACCATATCGAGCTGTGGGTGCATGCCGCACAAATGCGCCTGTGTCCCTCTTTGTAACTTGTTCAGCTATCAAAACTTTGGGACCCAGTCCCTGGACCCATTATGTACCTCTGTAATCTTTTGACTACCGCCCACACCATGGGTATGGGCTGCATAATTAAGATATCAAACTAACTGTTCCTGGCGGATAATGACTGCGAAGGTTACATACTGGTGAGTGTGTGTGGTGTGGGGGGGGGTGCAGGGGACTGGGTAGTGGGAGAGAGTGGACAGAGAAGAGGGAATACGGAAAAAAAAGACGTTACGCAGAAAACAAATGGAAAGTCGGAGTAAAGATGATGAAGGTAACCCAGAGTTAGCGGGCTGGTTGCTGCTCCTGGTTGCTGCTCCTGGTTGCTGCTCCTGGTTGCTGCTCCTGGTTGCTCCTGGTTGTGGTGACGAACATGACCACTCACAAGCCAGGCCACACTTCCCACGCCACTACGATATTCATGGGAAGTTCTATTATATCTTCTTCTAACAATATTTTTAGGGTCGTTTGATTACCAAAAATTGACAGACAGACAAACACATACACACACACACACACACACACACACACACACACACACACACACACACAATATATATATATATATATATATATATATATATATATATATATATATATATATATATATATATATATATCCTCAATGAAAAGCAAAACACAGTAAGTGTCCGAGTCCCAAAACTGTTGAACAGCTTCTCAGCATACATAATAGACTCCTGGCTGTCTTCAAGAGGGAGTTGGACAGGCACCTAAAGTTTCGTATGTTGGATTGCGTGTAGCCAGTAGTAACAGCCTGGTTGATCAGGCCCTAATCTATCGGGAAGACTGGTCATGGACCGGGCCGCGGGGGCGCTGACCCCCTACAACACCCTCCAGGTAGACTCATTTAAATTTAATTTAAAAAACCATGAAGTTCAGAAATATGTAAAACACTGTTAACATAATCTAACAACAATTCTTCTAGTTACTTTAACAAATATTTAAAATACACACTCGCTTAAGGTAATTTTAAAGTAATGAAAGAGCGTGCGCACACGCCGCCGCAAACTAGAAGGAATATGGTATAAACACTGAATTGTATGTCTCTTAGCGTATTTACTCGCATACTGAGAGTTTACTTTAGGGATAAAAGTATTCTGGACTGGTGGTTGATGTGTTACATCCACCCTTGGTGAGCCTCGTGTAGCAGATAGACTTCAACTCCATTAATCAATTAGGGCACTCAAGAAGACTACAGTGGGGTGGAGGACAGTACTCTGAGGTGTGAGTGAATGGTCCTCAGTATACCGTGATGGTGAATCACTGGTGGAGAATGATACCCAGCCAGCTGATACCCAGGCCTTAAAGACTAACCCCCTCACAGAATATATATCGAATGACTATAATTATAACCTTAATTTTTAAAGGAGTGGACCGGTAAGCCAGGGAAAGGCCTCGGTCAGATGACCAAAAGCTCTAGCTGCGGGTCATCATATAACGAAGACCCACGTCAGGAAACACTTGTCCTTACCTTACCTAACCTCACAGACTGTGTCAGTGGGAGTATCGAGCACCGCAGCTTCAACACATAAATAAATAAAGAACTCTGCGTCCGAGAGCAAGTGGTAAAGGTTTAGAGTTACTGAGGTATAATCCCAAAACTAAATTTGCTTTTTAAGACTATCCCAAAACTTATATGAGGTAAAATATTTTAGAATTTTTAATTAAGTTCCTTACTAACAGAAAACTCAGAGGCGCCAAGTATAGCAGTCGAATGTCTTGTGGTACGGTCGTGACTTATACCGAAAACTCAATCCATCTCTTGTAAAAGTGAGCAGCCACTTTCTTTAACAGTCTCTGATGTGGTACTCTATCAAAAGCCTTACTAAAATCCAAATAAAAAATATCGAATTCTTTATCATGATCAACTGCCTCAAAAGCCTTACTGAAAAAAGTTAATAAATTAGTTAGGCAGGAACGGCCCCTGGTGAATCCATGTTGAGTATCATTAATCAAATTATGCCTATCGAGATGGCTTCTTATGTTATCAGCTAAAATCGACTCTAATAATTTGCCTACAATTGATGTTAGACTTATTGGGCGGTAATTTGATGGTAACGACTTGTCCCCTGCTTTAAAAATAGGAATTACATTAGCCATCTTCCACGTATCAGACATTACACCTGTTTGAAGAGATAGGTTAAAAATGTTAGTTAAGGGTTCACAGGTAATTCATATAACTTTCATGGTTTGAACCAGTTGCACACACAATATATACGTATATATATATATATATATATATATATATATATATATATATATATATATATATATATATATAATAAATATATATATATAATATATATATATATATATATATATATATATATATATATATATATATATATATATATATATATATATATATAATATAAATCTGTAGTGGAGGGAAGGCGGGTAGGGGTCGGCCTAGGAAAGGTTGGAGGGAGGGGGTAAAGGAGGTTTTGTGTGCGAGGGGCTTGGACTTCCAGCAAGCATGTGTGAGCGTATTTGATAGGAGTGAATGGAGACAAATGGTTTTAATACTTGGCGTGCTGTTGGAGTGTGAGCAAAGTAACATTTATGAAGGGATTCAGGGAAACCGGCAGGCCGGACTTGAGTCCTGGAGATGGGAAGTACAGTGTCTGCACTCTGAAGGAGGGGTGTTAATGTTGCAGTTTTATAACTGTAGTGTAAAGCACCCCTCTGGCAAGACAGTGATGGAGTGAATGATGATGAAAGCTTTTCTTTTCGGGCCACCCTGCCTTGGTGGAATCGGCCGATGTGTTAATAAATAAATAAATATGTATATGTATATGTATATATATATATATATATATATATATATATATATATATATATATATATATATATATATATATATATATATATATAATATATATATATAATATAATACTGTATTTATATACGATATGCTTATAAGAATGTTAACATTAACAACATTCATCAGTTAAAAAGGTAAGTGGCAGAGGTTGCGAGGTGTCAAGGAGGTTCTTAAGTGTTGATTGATGCTCTGGCACACCTAGAGCAGTGGGTGAACCCCTCCCCCTGGCACACCTAGAGCAGTGAGTGAACATCACCTTCCTCCCTCCCCCTGGCATAGTGCCAAGGGGTGTTCACACTCACACTGTACGTACACTAAAAATACTAAATATCTATTGAAAAGTACCTTTGACATCTGGTAACACACACACATAAACACAGACACACAGACACACACAGACACATAGACACACACACACACAATAAGCAAGTACACGAGGGCACAGTTGGACGTTAAAATATAGACGAATCACCGGGTGTGGGTATTTCTCCAGTGTCACAGTGGTGAGGAAGTGGCATGACCTAGAGTCCTAGACAAACAAGGGGTAGCAGCGGCTATTATATGCAGCTTTAACACTGGGTGCGATAAGTTTCACGAAGCCAGGAGGGTGAACCCAGTAACAGTCAGTTTAAGAGGTAAGTCCAGCATCTGAGATTCGACCTCTGCAACTAATAGTAGATGAATACAAATAAGAGAGTACACACACACACACACACACACACACACACACACACACACACACATCTCACTAACATGACACGAAACAGAAAATTAAAGGTAGATGGACTGCATACTTTAGGAGTGTAGGAAGTCCTTTGATGCAATATCCCACGTATGCAGTAGATATTGCATCAAAGTGCAAAAGTTGCTTGCAATGTCCAGGAAAGTTGTGTACTCCGAAACAAAGGTGTCGAACTGGAAAGAAGTAACACATCGACTTCCCTAGGTATTAGTTTTTCAACCGTGTTTAAAAACCTTCGTAGGAATCATGCTATGTTAGAAGCGTTTACTTTGAAACGGGATGAAAACCTAGCTGGTATAGGAGAGCAGGTGCTTAACCGGTTACGGGTCATCATCTGATTGACACCTGTGTCAGGAGATACCTGTCCTGTGTCCTTATAACCTCCAGCGAGGGACTGAGTCATACATGTTGTTTACTAATGATATACAGCTACTGAGAAAAAGTAACAACGGAAGAGATATCTTACGGAAGAGATAACTTACAGGAATGAATAAGACACATGTGCAGCAGCTGGATATCTTCATAGAGACGTTTCGTCCACCAGGACGTCTCGGTAAATATTCCCAAGTGTTACATATGGCTCTTACTCATCAACTTATGAGTATTATGTACCTTTGATCCGGAGGAATAATTCAGTAAGTGGTTGTTTAACGAAGAGAGGAAATACTGTAGTAGCCCTGCCTAGCTGGGATCAGCCACCTAGGCTCAAATCATACCCAATCATTCTTACTCAAGTACATACTTGTATAACCTATTTTAAAAGCTGCCCAGGGTGCTCGCTTCACTGCCACCAATTGGCAGGAGACATACGGAAGTAACACTGTGTCATCTGATCAGGAAGAGCCTCACAGAGGACACAACACAGACTATACTATCCCCAGACTGCCCCCGCCATAGGGCTGCAAACGGTACATCACTTGTAAGAGAGTCGACACTCGGGAGCCACTGCCGGGTCACCATATGGAGAAGACCTGGGCCAGGACCCGTCCTAGCAAACCTACCTGAACTAATCCCTAGCGCCTGAAGGTTAGGTTAGGTAAGGTTTGTCAGGGAACAGGACAAGTGTTTCCTGACGCGGGTCTTAGTCATATGATTATCCGCAGCTGGAGCTTTTTTTGGTAATCTGACCGAGGCCTTCCGCTGGCTTACCGGTCCACACCCTTAAAAATTATGGTTATGATTATAACCATTAGATTCTGAAGCCCCCATCCGAAACCCTCTCCAGTAGTGGCCGAGGAAGACTATTCCGACTATTAACTTACGAGGGTTGAAAACCCAGGATAGTCCAAGAAGGTCAAGCATCGTGGCTTACGGCTATTAGGGTTTTTAGATTCTTCCCTAGAATGTGATTCACAGAAGCCGACTAACTCCTAGCTATGTATTTACGTTGCAGCTGGGGCAGCTGCACTAGCTGCCACAGTTGGGACAGCTGGAGTAGTTGAAACAGTCGGGGCAGATGAAGCAGCAGGAGTAGCTGAGGAAGCTTGAACAGTTGGAGCAGCTGAGGAAGCTGCAACAACTGGAACAGTCGGGGCAGCTGGGGCAGCTGGGGCATTATCTCACAAATCGTAAAACACTCGTCACTATGGAACAGAAACCACTCTCTTAAAACCTACTCAGAAGTGATCAGGCACACTTAACCTTCTCTCTCTCTCTCTCTCTCTCTCTCTCTCTCTCTCTCTCTCTCTCTCTCTCTTCACTCAGCCTTGTTCACTGCTCCATCCTACACTAGTCATCACTTATGGCGTAACAAAAAAAAAATATCGGAGGAGCGTTAAACCCGTATGGGTCATGGAGTGCCTGCAGACTGGTAAGCATTCATGTTCAATTCAAGGGGAGAATAAATCCAATTCCTTGGATCAAGAGCCCCCTCCCCCAACACTGGCATCAAGCCACCTATCTACCATGAAGGGACGCCACTTTAAAAGCATTTCAGCGTAATATTATTTTAGCCTAGTGTTTACATTCTCCAGTCTTGTATGACAGTATTTGTTTTGCTTGAGTATTTACGTGATGGCGCGTTAATGCTTAATGAAAATTTATGTCAGTTTAAGAGATGTAAAGGTACTGTCTCGGAGTCATAGTACGCGTAAACATCAGATATAAGTGTTGAGAACCCTAGCACGACTCCGGCTGGAATATGATTACATCCTCTGTAATCCTACTGTCTTTGAATCATGTTACATGTAAACATCAGATATGAAGGTTGAGAACCCTTGCATGGCCCCCGGCCAGAGTGGGATTACATCCTCTGTAAAAGCTACTGTTGCTGGATTATACAAGTAAACATCGAACGTAAGGGATGAGAACTCTTACATGGCCCCGGTCAGAGAAGGATTGCATCCTCTATTAAGCTACTACTTTTGAATCATACAAGTAAATATTAAATATGGTTGAGAACCCTTGCATGGCCCCTGTCGGAGTGGGATTACATCCTCCACTTCTCGCTCGGTATGTAGCCTCTTCTCTTATTTATTTACACTGCTGGCATTGGTTTATTGTTTCTAGATCATATAATTTATTATATTTTGAAACTACCGCAGCATCCTCACTGACTTGTGTCGATATTCACTGGTATGAAGAAGTTGCAAGCAGGAATTGTGATTGATGGCTTAGGTCAGGCGAGCTTTATCATGATAAACCTCACAGGTTATCTTAATATTTTTCCTCTACCCTATCCTGCCCCTTCCACAACCCCTTCCTAGCCCTCCCACTCTCCTCTTATAAATAATTATTAATGTATGACTGCATATTTTCTAAAGAGTATATTTCTCTTGATATATATGCATTGAGAGCAGCAGTGTAGATACAGTAGTAGATATGCACTTAGAGCTTGCGTTAATCCCTATATTAGGTATTAAGGTATCTTTGAATGGTGGTATACAGGTGATATGCAGCCTTAATGACCCTCAAAAAGGTCACTGTATATCTAAGCAGTATATTAACTAATCTAAATTAGCCGGAGAAAATATTTTGAAAGAAGTTAATATAACCTTGGTCTAACTTTGTCAAGTATTGGAAATAATATTAGGAAAAATATAAAACTGAGTCATAATATCATTGGTCAGTCCCTCAGCCAGGCTGAGGGACTGACCACCTCAAATACTATTTCTCCAAGGTTGATGGACTGATTACATCATCTTCATTTCACTATTACACCTGCTGCCTCTGTACTCGACTGAAGAAGCCTACTACGTAGGCGAAACGTTTCAACAATAAAGATACCCAACTGTTACACATGTGTGTTAATCATGGTCAGAATCAGTATTAGAGGCTACGACGTGAAGTAAACTCCATAAACATAATTTTATTAACGAGTTTCAATGTGGTTTAACAAGGTGTTTTTCTGGTAAATTTACTGTCATTTTTCAATATCATATTTAATTTCCAAATTAAAATATTTTAGTTATTTTCAGCTAGAATTAAAAATCCACAAAAAAAAAGAGAGGGAAAAAATCACCACCGCTGACAACTTTTTCGTGTCGAAGTTTTTACAATTTTGCCTCAAAGTTTCCATAAGACGCTTTTCAAGTCAGGTGTTTGGTACAGCACACTAAGACCAGCTTTTCACCTCCAATATATAACATGCAAACATATATTTTTTTTTATTCAGCAGTGCAAGTTTTCTGTAACATTACCACCAAATTCATGTTGTTTCTATCATTGGAACGTAGTAGTTCATACTCAATCATGTGTTTAACAGACATGTCCCAACATTTCAAATTAATCCAAATCTCAGTTATTGCATTAATATCAAAGTTTCCTGTACAAGTATTAGTTCGCTTATGTTTTTTTTTCTATACTCCGTGCAGTTATTTGCATTGTAGATCTTGTGGGAGATTTTGTCTTGTGTCTTCCCTGTGTTTCTCTCTGCTGTCACTACTTCCCTCGTTCTTAATGATAACTTTCTCGTAAACCTCTTTACTAGTTTTTTATTATTTTTCTCTACTCTTGTCATAATTTTTGTTACTGTTATTTACAACCCCACAACTCCCTCACACACACACGATAAAGTTCATGGAGTAGGGAGAGAGTGGACCAGTGAAGAGGGGGCCAGGAGCTACGACCCAACCTCTGCAACAACAAATAGGTGAGTACACACACACGCTACAGGTAATAGGATATACATTATTCAATACTCAGTAAACATAATAAACAACACACGAAACACACACAGGTAACATTTGCACCTGAGAAAACAAATGATGATGGTCTCTAGGCACCATGATGGTAATGCCAGAGCAGTAGTAAGTATGAATGGAAGAGTGTTGGTACCTGGGGAAGTTGATATCCTTGGGGTGAAATTTGACTGCAAACTGACCATGAAAAACCACGTTGTAAATCTTGCAAACAAGGCAGCCAGGAAGCTTACAGCACTTCGACGTATCTCGCATCTGCTTGACAGTAGGAGTTGCAAGATTCTGTATGAGGCACAAGCACGCTCACACCTTGAGTATTCTCCACTTTCTTGGGTTGCCTGCCCCCATCTCATCTGCAACTGCTTGACAGAGTAGAGAACAGAACAAGACGTCTCATCTCTTGCCTGGACCCATCCTGGATAGATCTGTCATTTAAGCAGAGCCTTCAACACAGGAGGGATGTGAGCGGCCTTACTGTTATGTACAAGGCCAACATTGTCAAAGTACCACACTTGGCTCCACTTCTAGGACAGCGAGAGGCAAGCTTCTTTACCACAAGACGGGCAGAAAGCAGCAACTTCACTTTGGCTGTACCCTTCTCTGAGATCATGATGACTCTAGTCTGGAACACATTCGTACAGCATTATGATGTCAACGAGATAAAGTCAGTTGATCAAATGAAAATGCTGGCCCACAGATGGCTCCAACTTCATCCTGTTCCCTACTTGTATGTTTCATAACAATAAATATGCTTTCAAATGAGCTGATGCAGGTAACAGCTCTTAGCTTGTCAATAAAGTTAGGAATCCTTAATTTGTCAAAAAAGTTAGGGATCCTTAACCTAACCTTGTCAAACACTGCGTAAAAAAATAATAATAATCATCATCATTATTATCATCATCATCATCATCATCATCATCATCATCATCATCATCATCATCATCATCATCATCATCATCATCATCATCATCATCATCATCATCATCATCATCATCATCATCATCATCATCATCATCACCACCACCACCACCACCACCACCACCACCACCACCACCACCCAAGCCAAGTGTCTATCGACAAGTGTCTTTGACAACCAGTAACTACTACTACATACACAAAACGCACACACACACACACACGTCCATTTAGCGGAGCCTCTGGTACGTGTCTGTATCTCGATACTTCCGTGTGAGCACATGTCTCTTCCACAGTTTCTAATGAGTTGAAATTTCCCAGACTTCTGTTATAAACTAATTAACCCCCCTCCCCATCCTCCCTCCTTAACGAGAAAGTTCACTGCCTACCTCTCCATTAATCAAGTCAAAATTTTGGCTCAAAGTCTTGAAAATTTTGGTTTATCACCTGAATAAACGACTTTTATCGAGAAAGGTGTCCCAGTTGACAGCTAATTTTAGCTGGGTTTCCTGACAATATCTGTTGAACCGGCAAATTAATCTCAGCCCTGGAGAGCCATTTATTCTCACTTACCCCGGGCAGAATGCCACATGTGACAGGTATCTGCCCCTACCCACCCATTCCGTAATTTTTTAAAACATTTCCTTAAATATATTTAATAGCGTCTCACTTCTAGCCTGTCTGATATTTAGTTGTCCTGCTGTCAGAAAAAATGATGAGATTTTTCCATTTCCAGGTAGAATATTGTACATCTTATCCATAAAATGTTTTACTGGTGTGTAATGTACAGTTGTACATTATATGGTGTCTGTTTAGTTTTTAATTATATTTGGTGTTTAAGGTTAGGAGTGTTATTATCACAAAGTATCTATTTCAATGTCTGGCAGCTGAGGTAATATTTAGACCAGCTGTTGCAATAACCTATAATAATATCTCTAAATTTACAATTTTTAAAATACTGTGTGATGAGTATTATATATTTGTGTTACTGTGTAGTGTATATTTCATATGAAAAGTCTGGTGTTATGTTTACACTGATCATTTGTGACTCAAAATCGTAATAACGCGATTGTAAACAAATCACAGAGAGGCTTAGACTTGAACCCCTGTCATGGGTTCAAGACCCACCCGTTCTGTGATCATTTGTGGGTTGAGTAACCTACATGTGGCATAAGATAAGATAAAGATCTGTTCGGATTTTTAATCCGGAGGGTTAACAGACTTCTTACCAAGTATTATTTAACTTGTGTTCTATCATGTGATTACTATTTCAGTAAAGATATGCGCACTTTACCCTTCTTGTTTTATCAGATCCCTAGACTGTTGAATAGAAGATTTTCAGTTTAAACCCGCGAGACGATCTGCCTGCAAGAAGCACTGCTTAGGAAGCAGACGTGATCATGTCTCAGTGTACCAGCAACACCAAGAAGCACTGCTTAGGAAGCAGAGGTGAGCATGTCTCAGTGTACCAGCAACACCAAGAAGCACTGCTTAGGAAGCAGAGGTGAGCATGTCTCAGTGTACCAGCAACACCAAGAAGCACTGCTTAGGAAGCAGAGGTGAGCATGTCACAGTGTACCAGCAACACCAAACAATTATCAAAATTATTTCTGCCCTTATCTGAAAATCTCCCAAATAACCATTCTCTTTTGTTTTTCCTCCTCTCTTGTAAGGGGGCCCCTTAAAGATGGTGTGGGGAGGGACTCTCGATCCAAGGAACTGGACTTTTCCTTCTATTTGATCAAAAAAAAAAAATTCGTTTGAGAAGCCAGATAAAGATAATAAAATAATTAGAGAGTGAGTGGATGAGACGGGGTGGGATGGTGGGTGAGAGGAGTGGTGGGTGAGAGGAATGGTGGGTGAGCGGGTTATTGGAGGGGTGGGTGGGATGGCAGCAGCTGGACGCACTCTGGTGAGGGCAGCACCTGGTCCTGCCCACAATAGGGTATAATGTTCAGTTACTCTGGGTTATGAGGGTAAATGACGGAGCACCGGAGCTGTATGGAGACCTCCTGGTTCATACATTTTTACCGCAGCAATATACCTATAGAAACCTTGGTTTCAGTAGACTGTTGTGGGTCGCATCCTGAGCAAAAATTTAGGTATACAAAATACTAATAGCGAAGAGGGAACACAAGGAGCATCCCCCAGTGCATGTAACTATAAACTATTAATAAAAATCACAGAACGGATGACATATGAACCCATGGCATGTGAATCCTAAAACTCACGAATACTTAGTGAGACTCAGCACCCACATAACGGTCTTGAGTCTCAATAACAGACAAACTCCAGGAGGATTTGGCCAAATTAATGTCTTGGTCTGAAAAGTGGCAAATGAAGTTCAATATGGACAAGTGTAAAGTCTTAGTTCTTGGGAATGAGAATACACATCGAAGTTATAAACTAGGTGAAGTAGAGCTTGATCACACAGAGTGTGAAAAGGACTTGGGAGTCATGGTAAGCAGAAATCTAAACCAAGACAACAGTGCCTAAGTGTGCACAATAAGGCTAACATATTATTAAGATTTTTTCCAAGAACTATAAGTAACAGAAGTCCAAAAGTTATTTTCCAGCTCTATACATCACTAGTGAGGCTTCACTTGGATTATGCCGCTCAGTTTTGGTCTCCTTACTACAGGCTGGATATAAATTCATTGGAGAACATACATAGGATAACTCAAATGATTCACTGTATAAGGAATCTCCCATATGAAGATAGATTTAGATCTTCGAATCTTCACTTTCTTGAGAGACGAAGAATGAGAGGAGATATCATCGAAGTGTAGATGTCCTCTGAATCTTGGTTCAGAGGACATCTACACAACCTTCTTCACTACTACTACTAGCCCGTCCCTCGGGTATGACCTACTTCCACTGGGAAATCCCGCCTACCAGTAACAATGTCTTCGTCTGCTACACGTCCCTTACCACCTGACGCCAGTATATAAGCGCCAGCCTTCTTGCCTGTGGAGAAGACCCGGGCCGGATGTACCGGCGAATCTACAAGAAGAAGCCTGTGCTCAGAGAGAGTGCAGCAGCAGCAACACACACACACACACACAGTAAGAGGCATTCTTTAGCTTCTCCAGCGCTCGGGCTTTGGCCCAAAGCTGGGGTGTGACTCCAAAAGGATCCTATAGTACTTGCTACCTTTGCACCTCCTGACAACGTCTGCTGGTATGCAGCTGCCACACCCTTCAAGCCCAGTGTGGGCGGCATCTGTGGAAGCCAAAGGTGCCTAGCTTTTCCCTCCGAGCAGTGTGGGGGCGGGGAATGGGGCTAGGCCTGGAAACAGATGGTCCCAGACGATGAGGAGGTACTTGTACCTCCATGGCAGACACTGGTCTGAGACACTCCCACGACAGGGAGCCAAGGCCGGTCCACCTCTTGGAAAAGGCCCGGGCCGAGCGATTATACCGGCGAATCTACAGCAACAATTGCCTGTGGTCCAGTTTCTTCAGGACTACGGTGGTCTTCACACCAACTCCAAGGCTGAGGCTGAAGGACTGGTTACCTCATTTTCTGTATATAGTTCTACTGTCTTCCAGTTATCTTCTTGAATTTGTATTGATAAAGCCACTGGAGGGCGAAACGTCTACAATAAAGATACCCAGATGTTGCACATGTGTCTAATGTTCATCATGATGGGCGTAAACAAATGCGATATTAATAAAATACTGACGATATTGAATCAGGTAAAAACCAGAAATAGCGGATTAACCTTAGATAAATTTAGATTTAGAAAGGACATAGGTAAATACTGGTTTTCAGAGTTGTCGATGGTGGAAGAGTCTTCCAAGTAGGGTAATCGAGACTAGGACCCTGGGAGCTTTAAAAAGAGATTGGACAAATATATGAGTGGGAGGGGCTGGGTGTGATTGGTGTCGTGGGTACGGGAGTAAATTCTTGGGAAGGGGTGGTTTTGATAAGGGCCTGCCTTGTATGGGCCAGTAGGCCTTCTGCAGTGTTCCTTCGTTCTTATGTTTTCAAACATCGCCTAACCTATAGTCATGACCTACTTCCACCTTTGGGTTTGTCCAATGTGACATCGCCTACTACTGCTTCACCTCACCTGTCTACAGTATATAAGCCAATTCTCGCATATGCTCTATTCCTGTTAAGATTGATGGACTGATTACATTGACTCCAGGCTAAGGGACTGATAGTCTCAAACTCCTTCTGATCTTCACCATTCTTCTTTGTATAGAACTGATGAAGTGTGGCGAAACGTTTCCTCAATAAAGATACAAAGAGTGTTGCACATTTGTCTAATTTATCAACTTGTCGATTCTCTAAACCATTTTATCTAGATAAAAACAACACTGCAGCAGGCCTACTGGCCCATACTAGGCAGGTCTTTCTCAAATCCAAGCCCACTAACAAAAATATATGTCCAACCCATTTTCAATGGTATTCAAGGAATAAGCTTTGATAACCCCATTAATTCATGTGCAAGTCCCACTTAAATCGAACTCTTCTCACACATGTATTTATCTAACCTAAATATGAAGCTACCTAAGGTTTTAGCTTCAATAACCCTACTAGGCAGACTGTTCCACTCATCGACTACTATATTTTCAAACCAATACTTTCCTATATCCTTTCTAAATCTAAACTTATCCAATTTGAATCCATTATTTCGAGAAGAAACGTCTTCAGTGACAGATGTTCTTGGTTTCGAGCAGCCTGACTTGCTTCTGTGACCGTCACTGTGACTGATCACCAGACATGACCGCCACTGTGACTGATCACCAGACATGACCGCCACTGTGACTGATCACCAGACATGACCGCTACTGTGACTGATCACCAGACATGACCGCCACTGTGACTGATCACCAGACATGACCGCCACTGTGACTGATCACCAGACATGACCGCCACTGTGACTGATCACCAGACATGACCGCCACTGTGACTGATCACCAGACATGACCGCCACTGTGACTGATCACCAGACATGATCGTCACTGTGACTGATCACCAGACATGACCGCCACTGTGACTGATCACCAGACATGACCGCTACTGTGACTGATCACCAGACATGACCGCTACTGTGACTGATCACCAGACATGACCGCCACTCTGACTGATCACCAGACATGATACATACTTCTGCTGGAGCAGCTGCCAGCACGTAACCCAGGACGCCATTACAGTTATTCCAACTCACACCCGCTACATGGAGGTCGTTCGAGAAGTGGGCCAACAGAGGTATATACGGGAAGTAGGATGGTAGAGAGAGGTAAATACGAAAGTTTATATATATATATATATATATATATATATATATATATATATATATATATATATATATATATATATATATATATATATATATATATATATATATATATATATATATATATATATATACGAGAAATGAGAAAATTAGTAGAGTGGAGAAGAACACTTGAGAGACGTGAGGACTGGATCCTACCTCCACTGTTTCTGACCAGTATACTTAGAAGTGATAATCGTAATATCTTCACACTATAGTTCTGTCAGGGAACGACTCTAGCATTTTTGGACACCTCGTGAGGACTTTCCCACGAGAGTTGACTTTTCTAGCCAGAAGTATGGAGGTTGTAGAGGCCTCTATAAGATCTGAGACAGTAGCTTAATTTTTAAAGGGGTGGATGGGTAAGCCAGTAGAAGGCCTCGGACAGATGACAAAAAAGTTTCAGTGGCTCTCGGCTGTCACACCGCCGGGCTGCGGCTGGGTTACCAGTATCTCTGGGAAGTTAAATCAGCACCACCATATGTAGACCAAACGAAATGTAAACTTTGCCAGATGGACAATTATCATACCTTGCATAGTCATGTACTAGAATGTGATCAAATCAATGAATTCAGAGACAACTCACTCAGAAATGTTCAAGAAATGTCAAAATATTTAATCCACAATGGTATATTACAAACAATTCTGGAAGAATACCCCGACTTTACTCACCGTAAATAGCGCATTACCACTTACATTTTCTTTTACGTGTGTGACCTGATTAATGACTGCATAAATAACTCGTTACGATTGTGACCAGGTATGAACATGTAAATAGTTTATTACCTCTGTAACTTGTTCAGCTATCAAAACTTTGGGGCCCAGTCCCTGGACCCATTATGTACCTCTGTAATTTTTGACTACCGCCCACAGGATGGTTATGGGGTCCATAATAAAGATATTAAACTTAACTAGCGAGTCATCATGTGACTAAGACCCGCGTCAGGAAACACTTGTCCTGCTTCCTGACGAATCCTACCTAACCTAACTAAGAGAAGACTTGGTGGTCAGAGTCTGTCGAGAACAGAGCTGAGGCTCTGTGTGAGGTCTTAGGGAACAGGGGGCTAGGAGTCGTCTTAATGTTCTATTGCAAGAGTCTACCAAGGACTCCGTTTTATACTGTAAATAAATACTTAATTTGGATTCAGTATATTGTATTCCCCTATTTCAGTTATCTTATATTTTCCCAGATATCTCAATATCAGATACCTTTCTCATTTACCAGTATACTGTTGTAATAAGTAATTAAATATTAATAATGACAGTGCGACAGACAGAAGTTACTTTTCCCGTCTTCAATTTGTTAATTTAATGAGACTGAGTATTGTTAGAGTGGTGAGTACCTAGTTTAGTGGAGTGAGTCAAGTCCACAGTAGTGGGTAGTGGTGAGTACCTAGTTTAGTGGAAGTGAGTCAAGTCCACAGTAGTGGGTAGTGAGGTGAGATGGTGTCCTCACTCTCTTAACTCATTACTCAACATATCTAGGGTAAGAAAGGTTCCCTTCTAGCCCCTGAAATGACAGGGAGAAGTGCCACTAAGGTGAGTGCCCCTAGAATGTAAGGTGAGTGCCACTAAGGTGTCACTAAGGTGTAAGGTGAGTACCACTAAGGTGTAAGGTGAGTGACACTAAGGTGAGTGCCACTAAGATGTAAGGTGAGTGCCACTAAGGTGTAAGGTGAGTGCCACTAAGATGTAAGGTGAGTGCCACTAAGGTGTAAGGTGAGTGCTACTAAGGTGTAAGGTGAGTGCCACTAAGGTGTAAGGTGAGTGTCACTAAGATGTAAGGTGAGTGCCACTAAGGTGTAAGGTGAGTGCCACTAATGTGTAAGGTGAGTGCCACTAAGATGTAAGGTGAGTGTCACTAAGGAGTAAGGTGAGTGCCACTAAGGTGTGAGTGCCACTAAGGTGTAAGGTGAATGCCACTAAGGTGTAAGGTGAGTGTCACTAAGGTGTAAGGTGAGTGCCACTAAGGTGCAAGGTGAATGCCACTAAGGTATAAGGTGAGTGCCACTAAGGTGTAAAGTGAGTGCCACTAAGGTGTAAGGTGAGTGTCACTAAGGTGTAAGGTGAGTGTCATTAAGGTGTAAGGTGAGTGTCATTAAGGTGTAAGGTGAGTGTCACTAAGGTGAGTGCCACTAGGGTGTAAGGTGAGTGGTACTTGGGTGCCAGGTGAGTGACACTGGGGAGGAGCACCTGAGTGCCAGGTGTCGTGAGGTATTTCTATCTAGATTTAGGAATTACCCACAACATTCGTGCTTAGTCCTTGTCCTACTGTGAGGAGTTTATCTTAGATCAGGGTTAGGCCTTCCCCTGCTACCTTTCCTTAAACTCACCATTTAGGTAAATGTTGGAGACTAGAAACGTAATCTTTATAGAAAATATATATTACTTTATACCAGACACACTGGGACAAAATCATGGATAAATTACGTTCTTTCTGTGTTGTGCTCCAGAGAGCTATCATACTGCGTCACCAGTCTACCGTACTCTCACTTGTACACAAATAACCCACACATAGGGGAGTGAAGCCTATAACAACGTTACGGTCCGTCTTGGACTATTTACAATTCACACTAACACACGAAGGTGAGGAAGTCAGTATATATAGGAGAGGGGGACAGGGACGGGACAGAGAGAGGAAGCAGTGGTAGAAGTAATGCTGATAGTGGACACATAAGTAGGTTATAACGCAGCAACATATATTGATATTTAACTATTCAATTCAGGGTTTCTATAGTGAATCATTTATGTTCACTCAGAGTGAGCATAACTTGCCGCAGTTAAGTAGAAAAAAATAATTCTCTTCATTATTACTAGAGGGACGTCAAAGGTGTCAGGTACTCTACTACCTCCAGTTTCATGAAGACTTCACATTCAATTAGACGAGACGAACACTGGAGAGGAAAAAAATATATCTGAACTAGATTATCGCCATCATGTCTGCATTTCTGCACAGTGCTTAAGGTGTTACTGGTGGTTTATTTGTCAGGAAACAAGGCATTGTTACCTGACATTGATCTTAATGATGTGATGACCCTTCATTGGTGAAGGATTCCTTGATCTACCCCACACCAAGGTTTATTACCCCATTTAAATACAACAAAGGAAATGATTATTACACAACACTCCTAGCACTTACAACACTCCTAGCACTTACAACACTCCTAGCACTTACAACACTCCTAGCACTTACAACACTCCTAGCACTTACAACACTCTTAGCACTTACAACACTCCTAGCACTTACAACACTCCTAGCACTTACAACACTCCTAGCATTTACAACACTCCTAGCACTTACAACACTCCTAGCACTTACAACACTCCTAGCACTTACAACACTCCTAGCACTTACAACACTCCTAGCACTTACAACACTCCTAGCACTTACAACACTCCTAGCACTTACAACACTCCGAGCAATTACAACACTCCTAGCACTTACAACACTCCTAGCACTTACAACACTCCGAGCAATTACAACACTCCTAGCACTTACAACACTCCTAGCACTTATAACACTCCTAGCAATTACAACACTCCTAGCACTTACAACACTCCTAGCACTTACAACACTCCTAGCACTTACAACACTCCTAGCACTTACAACACTCCTAGCACTTACAACACTCCTAGCACTTACAACACTCCTAGCACTTACAACACTCTCCCCTGAGCAACTACCCGCTTCATTATGTCTGTCATATCTCTATCATCTTTTCTGTTCCTGTATGACAAAAACCGGCAACCTTCAAACTTAGCTTTACATTTGGGTATGTAAATAAATACACGAACAAGTGGTTTTAAGCAAATAACAATACTGCGACTGGTCGGAAATCGAACCCCCAATATTTTAGCACTTCTCCCGGAAGCCCGCCAAAATTCCGAAACGCCTTAGTCCATTCGGCCATCAATGCTTCAAACGTACGTATGTACGTGTGTGTGTGTGTGTGTGTGTGTGTATTCACCTAATTGTGGTTGCAGGGATCGATTCATAGCTCCTGGTTCCACTTCTTCACTGGTCGCTAGTGGGTCACTCCCTCCCTGCTCCGTGAGCTTTATCATACCTCTTCTTAAAGCTATGTATGGATCCTGCCTCCACCATCTCCCTTTCCAGACTATTTCACTTCCTGACCACTCTGTGACTGAAGAAATACTCCCTAAAATTCCTGTGACTCATCTGAGTCTTCAACTTCAAACTGTGTCCCCTTGTTGGTGTGTCCCATCTCTGAAACATCCTGTCCCTGTCCACCTTGTCGATTCCTCTCAGTATTTTATATGTTGTTATCATGTCCTCCCTGTCCCTCCTGTCCTCCAGTGTCGTCAGGTCAATTTCCCTTAACCTCTCCTCGTAGGACATACCCCTTAACTCCAGGACTAGTCTCGCTGCAAACCTCTGCATTTTCTCAAATTCCTTGACGTGCTTGGCCAGGTGTGGGTTCCAAACTGGTGATGCACACTCAAATATGGGCCTGATGAACACGGTGTACAGAGTGTACGACTCCTTACTGAGATGTTGGAATGCTATTCTTAGGTTTGCTAGTCGCCCGTATGCCGCAGCAGTTATTTGTGCGCCTCACGAGATGTGTTCGGTGTTACACTTACCCCAGGATCCTTTTCCTTCAGTGAGGTTTGTAGCTTTTAGCCCCCTAGACTGTATTCTGTCTGCGGTATTCTTTGGCCTTCCCCGATCTTCATGACTTTGCACTTGGCGGTGTGTGTGTGAGTGTACTCACCTATTTGTGGTTGCAGGGGTAGAGACTCAGCTCCTGGCCCCGCCTCTTCACTGATCGCTACTAGTTCCTCTCCATCCCTGCTCCATGAGCATTATCATACCTCGTCTTAAAGCTATGTATGTTTCCTGCCTCCATTACCTCACTTGCCAGACTATTACACTTCCTGACAACTCTGTGACTGAAAAAATACTTCCTAACATCCCTTTGACTCATCTGAGTCTTCAACTTCCAATTCTGACCCCTTGTTTCTGTGTCCCATCTCTGGAACATCCTGTCTCTGTCCAACTTATCTATTCCCCGCAGTATTTTGTATGTCGTTATCATGTCTCCCCTAACCTTCCTGTCCTCCAGTATCGTCAGGCGGATTTCCCTTAACCTTTCTTCGTAAGCCATTCTCCTTAGCTCTGGAACTAGTCTTGTTGCAAACCTCTGCACTTTCTCTAATTTCTTGACGTGCTTGACCAGGTGTGGGTTCCAAACTGGTGCTGCATACTCCAGTATGGGCCTGACGTACACTGTGTACAGTGTCTTGAACGATTCCTTACTGAGGTATCGGAACGCTATTCTCAGGTTTGTCAGGCGCCCATATGCTGCAGCAGTTATCTGGTTGATGTGTGCTTCCTGGTTGATGCAAGTGTGTGTGTGTGTCAGTGTACGACTGAGGTGCCACTAGGAAGTACAGTGTATGGTACTAGCCAGTGAAAACTAAAAAAGAGAGACTAGTTTAGGGTTTGTTTTTCTTATATCGAGGGAAACACCCGATGCACTGTGATGGAGAGCTTATAAACACTGTGTGGACTGGGGGAAGCAAGAGACACCCAGTGGATTGGGAAAGTCGGGAACACGAATAAAGACAAACTGATAGAAGAAATAAAATCTAAGCATTTGGTGTGAATTTCTAAACACAGAATGCAGTATGACGTCACCCGCTGATGTTGTATGAGTGAATGAGAGTGAGTGTCCAGAGTGCAGCTTCACTCCATCAGTTGGTGGTGATATAGTTCTGTGCTCATCCTGGGAGGAAAAAATTTCCCATTCTCCTCCACAATAATACAACTTTTGTGTCTCCCATGAAAGTAACGACGCTCCCGGGGCGTATAAATTTCCTATCCCAAGAATAACAAGACAACCCCAAGGGATATCTAACTCACTCCACTCAGATATCGGCGCGCCTCTCTCAATACAATAATAATAATATTACTATTATTATAATTATTGTTGTTATTATTATTATTAATAATAAACAGTGGGCTAGATTTGGTTTCTTTTTCATAGTCCGTATATTGAAAGTTCTTCGAGGGGAAGAGAGAGAGAGAGAGAGAGAGAGAGAGAGAGAGAGAGAGAGAGAGAGAGAGAGAGAGAGACAGAGAGACAGAGGGAGACAGAGGGAGACAGAGACAGAGAGACAGAGAGACAGAGAGACAGAGAGAGAGAGAGAGAGAGAGAGACAGAGAGAGAGACAGAGAGAGAGACAGAGAAGAGAGAGAGAGAGAGAGAGAGAGAGAGAGACAGACAGACAGACAGACAGACAGACAGACAGACAGACAGACAGTCAGACATACAGAAGGAATGAAGGAAGAGGGGAGAACCTGTCAGAAAAGTAACTACATCCTGGGCCACACGTTGCTATCTGGATGTTACTTCACTTCCTTAATATCATTCATAGTAGTGGAAGCTACTGTAACCACTGTAATATTGTATGTTAATATCATTCATAGTAGTGGAAGCTACTGTAACCACTGTAATATTGTATGTTAATATCATTCATAGTAGTAGAAGCTACTGTAATATTGTATGTTCATATCATTCATAGTAGTAGAAGCTACTGTAACCACTGTAATATTGTATGTTAATATCATTCATAGTAGTAGAAGCTACTGTAACCACTGTAATATTGTATGTTAATATCATTCATAGTAGTAGAAGCTACTGTAACCACTGTAATATTGCATGTTAATATCATTCATAGTAGTGGAAGCTACTGTAAATACTGTAATATTGTGGTAGGTCTGTATTATAATATTTGGGGCACTTCTGTACCATAATATTGTGGGTACATCTCTACCTTGTAAAGTGTATGGTAGACATGCTATTGAAAGACTTAAGGGCAAGACAAAGAGTAGGGTTGCAGAGGATTTAGAAAAAAAAACATGTGACAGGGTGGATAGGGAAACAATGTGGCAGATGTTGCATATGTATGGAATAGGTGGTAGGTAACTAAAAGCAGTAAAGAGTTTTTATGTGTATAGCGAGGCTCAGGTTATAGTATACAGGAGAGAGGGGTACTATTTTCCAGTAAAAGTAGGCCTTAGACAGGGATAAATGAAACACAAGGTTGTTTAACATATTTGTAGATAGAGTTGAAAAAAAAGAATGCTAGGGTGTTGGGAGACGTGTGAAATAAAAATATAAAGAATCTAATACAAAGTGGGAGTTGTCACAGTTGCTTTTTGCTGATGACACAGTTTTTTGGGGAGATTCTGAAGAGAATTTGCAGAATTTGGTGGAGGAATTTGTGATGGTATGTAAAAGAAAAAATTATGTGAAAATAGGAAAGAGCAAGGTGATAAGGATAACAAAAAAATATGTGTAATGAAAGATTATATATTAGATTTTAGGGAGGGAACATGAAGGATGTAAATGTGTTCAGATATTTGGGAGTGGACCTGTCGACAGATGAATCTATGAGAGATAAGTGAACCATAGAAGTGATAAGGGAAAATGTGCGCCGGTGTGTTGATTCATCTGTGGAGACAAAGAACTTTATCCATGGAGAGAAGGAGTACAGATTTTGAGTACCAGGGGCTTAACCAACATACTGGTGGTGGACGAGTGTCATAAGTGTCATACTGGTGGTGGACGAGTGTCATACTGGTGGTGGACGAGTGTCATACTGGTAGTGGACGAGTGTCATACTGGTGGTGGACGAGTGTCATACTGGTGGTGGACGAGTGTCATACTGGTGGTGGACGAGTGTCATACTGGTGGTGGACGAGTGTCATACTGGTGGTGGACGAGTGTCATACTGGTGGTGGACGAGTGTCATACTGACTGGACGAGTGTCATACTGGTGGTGGACGAGAGTGTCATACTGGTAGTGGACGAGTGTCATACTGGTGGTGGACGAGTGTCATACTGGTGGTGGACGAGTGTCATACTGGTGCTGGACGAGTGTCATACTGGTGGTGGACGAGTGTCATACTAACTGGACGAGTGTCATACTGGTTGTGGACGAGTGTCATACTGGTGGTGGACGAGAGTGTCATACTGGTGGTGGACGAGTGTCATACTGGTGGTGGACGAGTGTCATGCTGGTGGTGGACGAGTGTCATACTGACTGGACGAGTGTCATACTGGTGGTGGACGAGAGTGTCATACTGGTAGTGGACGAGTGTTATACTGGTGGTGGACGAGTGTCATACTGGTGGTGGACGAGTGTCATACTGGTGGTGGACGAGTGTCATACTGGTGGTGGACGAGTATCATACTGACTGGACGAGTGTCATACTGGTGGTGGACGAGAGTGTCATACTGGTGGTGGACGAGTGTCATAAGTGTCATACTGGTTGTGGACGAGTGTCATACTGGTGGTGGACGAGTGTCAGACTGACTGGACGAGTGTCATACTGGTGGTGGACGAGTGTCATACTGGTGGTGGACGAGTGTCATACTGGTGGTGGACGAGTGTCATACTGGTGGTGGACGAGTGTCATACTGGTGGTGGACGAGTGTCATACTGACTGGACGAGTGTCATACTGGTGGTGGACAAGAGTGTCATACTGGTGGTGGACGAGTGTCATACTGGTGGTGGACGAGTGTCATACTGGTGGTGGACGAGTGTCATACTGGTGGTGGACGAGTATCATACTGACTGGACGAGTGTCATACTGGTGGTGGACGAGTGTCATAAGTGTCATACTGGTGGTGGACGAGTGTCATACTGGTGGTGGACGAGTGTCATACTGACTGGACGAGTGTCATACTGGTTGTGGACGAGAGTGTCATACTGGTGGTGGACGAGTGTCATACTTGTGGTGGACGAGTGTCAGACTGACTGGACGAGTGTCATACTGGTGGTGGACGAGTGTCATACTGGTGGTGGACGAGTGTCATACTGGTGGTGGACGAGTGTCATACTGGTGGTGGACGAGTGTCATACTGGTGGTGGACGAGTGTCATACTGGTGGTGGACGAGTGTCATACTGGTGGTGGACGAGTGTCAGACTGACTGGACGAGTGTCATACTGGTGGTGGACGAGTGTCATACTGGTGGTGGACGAGTGTCATACTGGTGGTGGACGAGTGTCATACTGGTGGTGGACGAGTGTCATACTGGTGGTGGACGAGTGTCATACTGGTGGTGGACGGTTCACTGGTGGTGGACGAGTGTCATACTGACTGGACGAGTGTCATACTGGTGGTGGACGAGTGTCATACTGGTAGTGGACGAGTGTCATACTGGTGGTGGACGAGTGTCATACTGGTGGTGGACGAGTGTCATACTGGTGGTGGACGAGTGTCATACTGGTGGTGGACGAGTGTCATACTAACTGGACGAGTGTCATACTGGTTGTGGACGAGTGTCATACTGGTGGTGGACGAGAGTGTCATACTGGTGGTGGACGAGTGTCATACTGGTGGTGGACGAGTGTCATGCTGGTGGTGGACGAGTGTCATACTGACTGGACGAGTGTCATACTGGTGGTGGACGAGAGTGTCATACTGGTAGTGGACGAGTGTTATACTGGTGGTGGACGAGTGTCATACTGGTGGTGGACGAGTGTCATACTGGTGGTGGACGAGTGTCATACTGGTGGTGGACGAGTATCATACTGACTGGACGAGTGTCATACTGGTGGTGGACGAGAGTGTCATACTGGTGGTGGACGAGTGTCATAAGTGTCATACTGGTGGTAGACGAGTGTCATACTGGTGGTGGACGAGTGTCATACTGACTGGACGAGTGTCATACTAGTTGTGGACGAGAGTGTCATACTGGTGGTGGACGAGTGTCATACTGGTTGTGGACGAGTGTCATACTGGTGGTGGACGAGTGTCAGACTGACTGGACGAGTGTCATACTGGTGGTGGACGAGAGTGTCATACTGGTGGTGGACGAGTGTCATACTGGTGGTGGACGAGTGTCATACTGGTGGTGGACGAGTGTCATACTGGTGGTGGACGAGTGTCATACTGGTGGTGGACGAGTATCATACTGACTGGACGAGTGTCATACAGGTGGTGGACGAGAGTGTCATACTGGTCGTGGACGAGTGTCATACTGGTGGTGGACGAGTGTCATAAGTGTCATACTGGTGGTGGACGAGAGTATCATACTGGTGGTGGACGAGTGTCATAAGTGTCATACTGGTGGTGGACGAGTGTCATACTGGTGGTGGACGAGTGTCATACTGGTGGTGGACGAGTGTCATACTGGTGGTGGACGAGTGTCATACTGGTGGTGGACGAGTGTCATACTGGTGGTGGACGAGTGTCATACTGATGGTGGACGAGTGTCATACTGGTGGTGAACGAGTGTCATACTGGTGATGGACGAGAGTGTCATACTGGTGGTGGACGAGTGTCATTCTGGTGGTGGACGAGAGTGTCATACTGACTGGACGAGTGTCATACTGGTGGTGGACGAGTGTCATACTGGTGGTGGACGAGTGTCATAAATGTCATACTGGTGGTGGACGAGTGTCATACTGGTGGTGGACGAGTGTCATAAATGTCATACTGGTGGTGGACGAGTGTCATACTGGTGGTGGACGAGTGTCATACTGGTGGTGGACGAGTGTCATACTGGTGGTGGACGAGAGTGTCATACTGGTGGTGGACGAGAGTGTCATACTGGTGGTGGACGAGAGTGTCATACTGGTGGTGGACGAGTTTCATACTGGTGGTGGACGAGTGTCATACTGGTGGTGGACGAGTGTCATACTGGCAGTGGACGAGTGTCATACCGGGTTTGTACGAGTATCATACCGGGTTTGTAGGAGTATCATACCGGGTTTGAACGGTCTGACACTCGTCCACCGAGGGTGGGCGAGTGTGTCACCCATTAACCTCAGCAGAGTTAATATATAAATCAGATATTTCATCAAGCCATCGCCAGGCAAGTGACCACTTGAAGACTGACACTTCTCAAACTCACATAAGTACACACACACTCCTCCACCCCGGCTATGACAGTGTATGAGAGCGTTACAAACCAGGGAATGGATGCAAGTTATTTTTATGACTTGACCTGCTGTTGGAGTGTGAGCACAGTAATATTTATAAAGGGATTCAGGGGTAGGAAACCGGTTAGCCAGACTTGAGTCCTGGAGGTGGAAAGTATAGCGTCTGAACTCTGAAGTAGAGGCGGGGATGATGATGCAAGTTGGAAAGTCATCTAAACTGTGATGTCAGGACGCTTCTGTCAAGACAGCGATTGAATGACCGACGGTGGAAGTGTTTCTTCTTTTTCTCCTCATCTTAGCTCGGCGGGTTTTCCCACAATACTGTGGGTATACCTGTACCACTATGTTATGGATACCACAACAATGGCTGTACCACAGTAATGTGGTACTGAAGTACCTTCACAAAAGGGGCTACCTCTGACCTTCATACAGGGGACTACCTCTGACCTTCATACAAGGAGCTACCTCTGACCTTCATACAGGGGACTACCTCTGACCTTCATACAGGGGACTACCTCTGACCTTCATACAAGGAGCTACCTCTGACCTTCATACAGGGGGCTACCTCTGACCTTCATACAAGGAGCTACCTCTGACCTTCATACAAGGAGCTACCTCTGACCTTCACACAAGGAGCTACCTCTGACCTTCACACAAGGAGCTACCTCTGACCTTCATACAAGGAGCTACATCTGACCTTCATACAGGGGACTACCTCTGACCTTCATACAGGGGACTACCTCTGACCTTCATACAAGGAGCTACCTCTGACCTTCATACAGGGGGCTACCTCTGACCTTCATACAAGGAGCTACCTCTGACCTTCATACAAGGAGCTACCTCTGACCTTCACACAAGGAGCTACCTCTGACCTTCACACAAGGAGCTACCTCTGACCTTCATACAAGGAGCTACCTCTGACCTTCATACAGGGGACTACCTCTGACCTTCATACAGGGGACTACCTCTGACCTTCATACAGGGGACTACCTCTGACCTTCATACAAGGAGCTACCTCTGACCTTCATACAGGGGACTACCTCTGACCTTCATACAAAGAGCTACCTCTGACCTTCATACAAGGAGCTACCTCTGACCTTCATACAAGGAGCTACCTCTGACCTTCATACAAGGAGCTACCTCTGACCTTCATACAAGGAGCTACCTCTGACCTTCATACAAGGAGCTACCTCTGACCTTCATACAAGGAGCTACCTCTGACCTTCACAGGAGCTACCTCTGACCTTCATACAAGGAGCTACCTCTGACCTTCATACAAGGAGCTACCTCTGACCTTCATACAAGGAGCTACCTCTGACCTTCATACAAGGAGCTACCTCTGACCTTCATACAAGGAGCTACCTCTGACCTTCATACAGGGGGCTACCTCTGACCTTCATACAAGGAGCTACCTCTGACCTTCACACAAGGAGCTACCTCTGACCTTCACACAAGGGGCTACCTCTGATCTTCACACAAGGAGCTACCTCTGACCTTCACACAAGGGGCTACCTCTGATCTTCATACAGGGGACTACCTCTAACCTTCATACAGGAGGGGCTACCTCTGACCTTCATACAGGGGACTACCTCTGACCATCATACAGGGGACTACCTCTGACCTTCACACAAGGGGCTACCTCTGATCTTCATACAGGGGACTACCTCTGACCTTCATACAGGAGGGGCTACCTCTGACCTTCATACAGGGGACTACCTCTGACCATCATACAGGGGACTACCTCTGACCTTCATACAGGGGGCTACCTCTGACCTTCATACAGGGGACTACCTCTGACCTTCATACAGGAGGGGCTACCTCTGACCTTCATACAGGGGACTACCTCTGACCATCATACAGGGGACTACCTCTGACCTTCATACAGGGGGCTACCTCTGACCTTCACACAAGGGGCTACCTCTGATCTTCATATAGGGAGAGATGGTGAAATAGGAGAGGCAATAAAGAGCATAAAAGAGAAGGGTAAAAGGAGAACAGAAGAACGACTGGAACAAAGAGGAAGAGAAGAAAGGGAGAGGGGGAAACTTAGATCAAAAGAAACATAGCAACAAAAGGAAAGTAAAAACATAGGGCGTAGAACGAAGAGGAGGAAAACAAGGGATAGAGGGTAAACAAGGTAGAGGACGAAGAGGAGGAGAACCACGTCACTAGATACATAGATACCCTATAACCAACAAGTACACAGTTCCAGCAGGCACTGGAGTTTCTTACATAGTACTGGAGTGTCTTACACAGTACTGGAGTGTCTTACACAGTACTGGAGTGTCTTACACAGTACTGGAGTGTCTTACACAATACTGGAGTGTCTTACACAGTACTGGAGTTTCTTACACAGTACTGGAGTGTCTCACACAGTACTGGAGTGTCTTACACAGTACTGGAGTGTCTTACACAGTACTGGAGTGTCTTACACAGTACTGGAGTGTCTTACACAGTACTGGAGTGTCTTACACAGTACTGGAGTGTCTTACACAGTACTGGAGTGTCTTACACAGTACTGGAGTGTCTTACACAGTACTGGAGTGTCTTACACAGTACTGGAGTGTCTTACACAGTACTGGAGTGTCTTACACAGTACTGGAGTGTCTTACACAGTACTGGAGTGTCTTACACAGTACTGGAGTTTCTTACACAGTACTGGAGTGTCTTACACACTACTGGAGTGTCCTACACAGTACTGGAGTGTCTCACACAGTACTGGAGTGTCTTACACAGTACTGGAGTGTCTTACACAATACTGGAGTGTCTTACACAGTACTGGAGTGTCTTATACAGTACTGGAGTGTCTCACACAGTACTGGAGTGTCTCACACAGTACTGGATTGTCTCACACAGTACTGGAGTGTCTTATACAGTACTGGAGTGTCTCACACAGTACTGGAGTGTCTCACACAGTACTGGATTGTCTCACACAGTACTGGAGTGTCTCACACAGTACTGGAGTGTCTTACACAGTACTGGAGTGTCTCACACAGTACTGGAGTGTCTTACACAGTACTGGAGTGTCTACACAGTACTGGAGTGTCTCACACAGTACTGGATTGTCTCACACAGTACTGGAGTGTCTCACACAGTACTGGAGTGTCTACACAGTACTGGAGTGTCTCACACAGTACTGGAGTGTCTCACACAGTACTGGAGTGTCTCACACAGTACTGGAGTGTCTCACACAGTACTGGAGTGTCTCACACAGTACTGGAGTGTCTCACACAGTACTGGAGTGTCTCACACAGTACTGGAGTGTCTCACACAGTACTGGAGTGTCTCACCAGTACTGGAGTGTCTCACACAGTACTGGAGTGTCTCACACAGTACTGGAGTGTCTCACACAGTACTGGAGTGTCTCACACAGTACTGGAGTGTCTCACACAGTACTGGAGTGTCTCACACAGTACTGGAGTGTCTCACACAGTACTGGAGTGTCTCACACAGTACTGGAGTGTCTCACACAGTACTGGAGTGTCTCACACAGTACTGGAGTGTCTCACACAGTACTGGAGTGTCTCACACAGTACTGGAGTGTCTCACACAGTACTGGAGTGTCTCACACAGTACTGGAGTGTCTCACACAGTACTGGAGTGTCTCACACAGTACTGGAGTGTCTCACACAGTACTGGAGTGTCTCACACAGTACTGGAGTGTCTTACACAGTACTGGAGTGTCTCACAGTACTGGAGTGTCTCACACAGTACTGGAGTGTCTTACACAGTACTGGAGTGTCTCACACAGTACTGGAGTGTCTCACACAGTACTGGAGTGTCTTACACAGTACTGGAGTGTCTCACACAGTACTGGAGTGTCTTACACAGTACTGGAGTGTCTTACACAGTACTGGAGTGTCTCACACAGTACTGGAGTGTCTCACACAGTACTGGAGTGTCTTACACAGTACTGGAGTGTCTTACACTCGAGCAGGACTGAGGATGTTCTAACACATTTCTCCCTGGATGCAACCCACAACATTCAACTAAAACATATGTTACTGCTAGGGGGACAGGAACAGCAGGTGGAAGGAAACCAATGATTCGAATCCAGGACCTTCCGATTGTGAGTTGACATGAAAAAGAAAGAGAGAGAGAGAGAGAGAGAGAGAGAGAGAGAGAGAGAGAGAGAGAGAGAAGAGACAGAGAGGAGTGGGTAGGGGAAAGGAGTTGACAGTAGCTGGAAAAAGAACGAAAGGAAATTGAAGCAATATGATACTTTTTTCATTCAATCTTTTTGCTTTCAAATTTCCTCTCCCTGACTGTGTTGGTCTCCCTGGCTGTGTTGGTCCCCTGGCTGTGTTGGTTTCCCTGGCTGTGTTGGTCTCCATCAATGTGTTGGTCTCCATCAATGTGTCGGTGTCCTTGCCTGTGTTGGTTCTCCTACCTGTGTTGGTCTCCCTGACTGTGTTGGTCTCCCTGGCTGTGTTGGTCTCCCTGACTGTGTTGGTCTCCATCACAGCATTGGTCTCCCTCACCCATATCAGACACTGCTGAGTCATCGTCCTAGTTGTCCTGGTGGGGGTAGAGAATATTCATGGCAATATTGACAACCTGACATGCGGGGGGGGGGAGACTTGTGACGCCTCGACGATGCTGGTGTGTAGGAGTTTCTCCCCCCTCCCTCCCCCTTCCATCCCCATCCCCTACCCCTTCCATCCCCCCTCCGCCTCTTCTCTACCCATTGTGTTGGTTGTGTGTGTGTGCCCCTGCCTCCCCCTGCCCCCTGCCTCCCCCCATGCCCATGATGCTTCTCCTGTTTTCCACTGCTACTGTTGTCATTCAGGGTGTTGCTGCTTCTGCTCTTGTATTGTTGATGATGTTCATGAGGAGGCTGCTACCACTGTTGACGTTTCTGTTTGTTGCTGCTACCACTGCTGACGTTTCTGTTGGTTTTGTTGCTGCTACCACTGCTGACGTTTCTGTTGGTTTTGTTGCTGCTACCACTGCTGACGTTTCTGTTTGTTGCTGCTACCACTGTTGACGTTTCTGTTTGTTGCTGCTACCACTGTTGACGTTTCTGTTTGTTGCTGCTACCACTGTTGACGTTTCTGTTTGTTGCTGCTACCACTGCTGACGTTTCTGTTTGTTGCTGCTACCACTGTTGACGTTTCTGTTGGTTTTGTTGCTACTACTGGCAGATACCCTTCCACACACACACATACACACACACACACACACACACACACATCTGACGCGTGGTGTGTAAGCTCTTGCTTGACGCACGGAGCGTTACCTGGCAGAAACATTTCATGTTTCCTTACATACACATACACACACACTATACAACAGGCCTATGTCAATTGACATGCAGACAAATGTAACTAACACTAACTAACACACACACACATACACACATACACACACACACATACACACACACACACATACACATAAACAGGGCAACTACCAGAGGTATGGAAGACAGCAAATGTAGTTCCAATTTTTAAAAAGGGAAACAGAAACGTAGCACTAAACTACAGACCAGTGTCACTGACATGTATAGTATGCAAAGTCATGGAGAAGATTATCAGGAGAAGAGTGGTGGAGCACCTAGAAAGGAATGAGCTTATCAACGACGGCCAACACGGTTTCAGGGACGGGAAATCCTGTGTCACAAACCTACTGGAGTTCTACGACAGGGTGACAGCAGTAAGACAAGAGAGAGAGGGGTGGGTAGATTGCATATTCTTGGACTGTAAGAAGGCGTTTGACACAGTCCCACACAAGAGATTAGTGCAGAAGCTGGAGGACCAGGCAGGGATAACAGGGAAGGCACTACAATGGATCAGGGAATACCTCTCAGGAAGATAGCAGCGAGTCATGGTCCGTGGCGAGGTGTCAGAGTGGGCGCCGGTGACGAGCGGGGTTACACAGGGGTCAGTCCTAGGACCGATGCTGTTTCTGGTATTTGTGAACGACATGACGGAAGTAATAGATTCCGAAGTGTCCCTGTTTGCAGATGATGTGAAGTTGATGAGAAGAATTCAATCGGACGAGGACCAAGCAGAACTACAAAGGGATCTGGACAGGCTGCAAGCCTGGTCCAGCAATTGGCTCCTGGAGTTCAACCCCACCAAGTGCAAAGTCATGAAGATTGGGGAAGGGCAAAGAGACCGCAGACAGAGTACAGTCTAGGGGCCAGAGACTACAAACCTCAATCAAGGAAAAAGATCTTGGGGTGAGTATAACACCAGGCACATCTCCTGAGGCGCACATCAACCAAATAACTGCTGCAGCATACGGGCGCCTAGCAAACCTAAGAACAGCATTCCGACATCTTAATAAAGAATCGTTCAGGACCTTGTACACTGTGTACGTTAGGCCCATACTGGAGTATGCAGCACCAGTTTGGAACCCACATCTAGCCAAGCACGTAAAGAAGCTCGAGAAAGTGCAAATGTTTGCAACAAGACTAGTCCCGGAGCTAAGGGGTATGTCCTACGAGGAGAGGTTAAGGAAATCGACCTGACGACACTGGAGGACAGGAGAGAAAGGGGGGACATGATAACGACATATAAAATACTGAGAGGAATTGACAAGGTTGACAGAGACAGAATGTTCCAGAGATGGGACACAGCAACAAGGGGACACAGTTGGAAGTTGAAGACTCAGATGAATCACAGGGATGTTAGGAAGTATTTCTTCAGTCACAGAGTGGTCGGGAAGTGGAATAGCTTGGGAAGAGATGTAGTGGAGGCAGGTTCCATACATAGCTTTAAGGAGAGGTATGATAAAGCTCATGGCGCAGGGAGAGTGACCCAGTAGCGGCCAGTGTAGAGGCGGGGCCAGGAGCTATGTCTCGACCCCTGCAACCACAACTAGGTGAGTACAACTAGGTGAGTACACACACACATATACATACACACACACACACACACACACATACACACACACACACACATACACACACACACATACACACACACATACACACACACACATACACACACACACACATACACACACACTCTCACTCACATACACACACACAGGAATCGTTTAAGACACTGTACACTGTGTACGTCAGGCCCATATTGGAGTATGCAGCACCAGTTTGGAACCCACACCTGGACAAGCACGTCAAGAAATTAGAGAAAGTGCAAAGGTTTGCAACAAGACTAGTCCCAGAGCTAAGGGGATTGTCCTACGAAGAAAGGTTAAGGGAAATCGGCCTGACGACACTAGAGGACAGGAGGGTTAGGGGAGACATGATAATGACATAAAATACTGCGAGGAATAGATAAGGTGGACAGAGACAGGATGTTCCAGAGATGGGACACAGAAACAAGGGGTCACAATTAGAAGTTGAAGACTCAGATGAGTCAAAGGATGTTAGAAAGTATTTCTTCAGTCATAGAGTTGTCAGGAAGTGGAATAGCCATACATAGCCATACATAGTTTTAAGACGAGGTTTGATAAAGCTCATGGAGCAGGGAGAGAGAGAGGACCTAGTAGCAATCAGTGAAGAGGCGGGGCCAGGAGCTGTAAATCGACCCCTGCAACCACAAATAGGTGAGTACACACACACACACACACACACACACACGAGACATTCCCCACCTGTGACTTAATCGTGATGAAAACTGATGCAACATACACCAGAGTGTGAGTAGAATCTAAACACTCACAGTAAGACAGATGAACACGGAACCTGCAGCCAGGGACCGAGACTTGACCCTCTCAGCCACAAACAGGCGAGCACATTAGACTGGGAATCACACACCCACGACGGGCAAATCAAACCTATGACATAAAAATATTAACATAAAATAGAAGTGAACAAAGACACGGGAATAAACAATAATGTATAATTTGAACAACGTTTCGCTTTAAATACATCTTTTACACGTCACCGAAAAGTCGAAACGTTGTCTAGATAATGGAATATTTTGCAGACTTGTGTCTCAGTGCACCAAGAAGTCGTTGTGCTCTTGAAAACACGTAGCTGACGTAACAAGATGTAGTTGACGTAACAAGACGTAGCTGACGTAACAAGACGTAGCTGACGTAACAATATGTAAGTGACGTAACAAGATGTAACTGGCGTAACAAGACGTAGCTGACGTAACAATATGTATGTGACGTAACAAGACGTAACTGGCGTAACAAGACGTAGCTGACGTAACAATATGTAAGTGACGTAACAAGATGTAACTGGCGTAACAAGACGTAGCTGACGCAACAAGAAAGAGGAGACAAGACTGGCACACTTGGTTAATAATACAAGAAGTAAGAACTTAAACCTTCCAGAGAGACAACAGTTACAACAATGAACGTACGAAGAAGAGGAATCAGGGAGTGTGTCGGAGTGGCTAACATGTCGTATGTCCTCACCTACAACGTAATATACGAAAAGGCACTCTCCGTAGAGTAGATTATTTTTTTATTAACAGACGACGTTTCTCTCTAAATATAGCTGTACTTACAGAGAATGTTTGTATGTAAATAGGGCTTTGCTCTGTACATAGCGTATTTTTAAAATGTTTGTCGTCAAGTCTGGCCGGACAGTGGAAGAGTGTGTGTGTTAGTTCAAAGTTAACTTTTCGCAGACCTCATTAGTTTTCTGGTATGTATCTCTTGTGCTAGTGTGCTAGTGTGCTAGTGTGCTAGTGTGCTAGTGTGCTTCCACTAACTATTGCTGCTAACTTACATTTCATGTAACTTACATTTCATGCAACTTACATTTCATGCAACTTACACTTCATGTAAGTTATATATGATGGCAGTACCTGTGTTTCTTTGCTACAAACACTTAACACTGGGTCGACAGGTCGCTGTGGTGGATCATACGGTCTAATTTGACATGTTCTTGCGCACTTTAACAAGTTTATTTTGTACTTACTGATTTCATACGCAGTTTTTCCACGTGGTCGTAGGGATGGACTGAAATGTGTTAAAAAAAGGACAATTAATTAAAATTATATTCAAGAATGAATGGACAACGGAGATGGCATTGTTAAGTAAACACCAGTAACACTAATAAAGCATGTTTATTATAATGTATGGCACAGATACAAGAATGAGGGAAGACAATAATAAACTGGTCAGGCTAAACTTAACATTCACCCAAAGAAACATTTTAGATATAATAAGTCTCACTAAAAAACAGCATCATCACCTTTCCTCACGTAAATGATCCATGCAGTAGTACAGAGCCAAAACAATGGTGTTCAAAAGAAGGAACAATGAGAACATATGCTGATAATAACATCTGGCCATTGCAGGACATAAAGGAGTAACTCACTCAAACACGTAATGGCGTTACATTTTGATTCATTGTAAACCAAAAACATGGAAGATAAATACTAAGACAGCTCATTAACAATGAGCTGTCTTAATATTTAGTAAATTCGGGAATAACACAAGAAAAAAATTATAAAGAGTTGTAAAAAAAAAATGAGCAGCTGGATAAAGAAGGGACATGTTAGAATTGCGAGGAAGCAGAGAAGGTATATCAGAATGATATATCCAGTAAGGTTAAGAAACATCCCAGCATTAGCAGAAAAATGAAGAGAAAGTATCACGTAGGCAGAATGAAACAAGAACTGAAAATACTTATGGATAATAACATGGAAATTTGGGAGAGGTTCGACAAAAAAAAAGAAAGAATCAGAACTGGGAGAAGGGAGGCCACAAGACATGCAAGTGAGCATGGCAGACACATAAGAAGTGAAGCACTTGGGTGCACTGGACGAGGTCAAGTAAGATCAAACATCTTGACATGGATGCTGCAAGAAAGAGTCGAGATCTTAAGTAGTTACAAACAAAAACCAACACCACATTACCGAATAAAAGAGACAGCAGACTGCTGGAGAGGTCATCAACCCAGAGGTCTGGTCTGGGACCACACTGCCAGGGTGATGATCAGGTCATCAACCCAGAGGTCTGGTCTGGGACCACACTGCCAGGGTGATGATCAGGTCATCAACCCAGAGGTCTGGTCTGGGACCACACTGCCAGGGTGATGATCAGGTCATCAACCCAGAGGTCTGGTCTGGGACCACACTGCCAGGGTGATGATCAGGTCATCACAGAGGTCTGGTCGGGACCACACTGCCAGGTGTGAGGTCATCAACGGGTCTGGTCTGGGACCACACTGCCAGGGTGATGATCAAGTCATCAACCCAGAGGTCTAGTCTGGGACCACACTGCCAGGGTGATGATCAGGTCATCAACCCAGAGGTCTGGTCTGGGACCACACTGCCAGGGTGATGATCAGGTCATCAACCCAGAGGTCTGGTCTGGGACCACACTGCCAGGGTGATGATCAGGTCATCTACCCAGAGGTCTGGTCTGGGACCACACTGCCAGGGTGATGATCAGGTCATAAACCCAGAGGTCTGGTCTGGGACCACACTGCCAGGGTGATGATCAGGTCATCTACCCAGAGGTCTGGTCTGGGACCACACTGCCAGGGTGATGATCAGGTCATAAACCCAGAGGTCTGGTGTGGGACCACACTGCCAGGGTGATGATCAGGTCATCAACCCAGAGGTCTGGTCTGGGACCACACTGCCAGGGTGATGATCCCTCAATCAACAAACATCACATTGGGAAAATATTCATATAAAAAGATAGAGAGAAAACTCTAAGCTGAAAGACTAGTATTCCTACATCAATACTCTACATAGCTGGGTACTGGGTGGCTACTTGTAAGAATTTATATTTATTTAAAAATCAAATCTGGTTTATAATTGGATAACCTTTACCTTTGATGAGTTCCGAGAGTTCCACACCCGGAGCCAGGTTTGTGTTGTGGTTGCCTGGTCAACCAGGCTATTGCTGTTAGTGGCCCGCTGCCCCACATATCCATCACAGCCTGGTTGATCTGGCACCTGGTGAAGATACTTGTCCAGTTTCCTCTTGAAGACTTCTACACTTGTCCTCACAGTGTTTCTGATATATTCTGGTAAGATGTTGAATAGTCTGGGGCCACGGACGTTGATACAGTGTTCCCCTATTGTGCCCACGGCACCCTTGTTTTTCACTGGGTATTATTTTGCACGTCCTCCCATATCTCTCACTCCATCATAGTGTTATGGCAGTGTGCAGATTTGGGACAAAGACCTCAAACATTTTCCAGGTATATATTATCATGTATCTTTCTCCTACGCTCCAGTGAATACATATTTAAGATTTTAAGGCGTAATTAATGTGTTTCTACTCAATACATCATTAATTCTGCTATTTAATATGCTTTTTACATCTAAATTTCCAAACGTGTCAGAAAACGCCTCAACCTCTGTGAAACGTGGAAATATAGCGAGGTCATGCGTATGCATTCTGAATGGCTGGGTGAGGTCACATGTCAATTTACGTGGCACCTTCACAGTTTTATGCATTAAAAAAAATAATTCTCTCCTGTGAAAGCATAGTTCTTGCTCACGCCACAGCAAATGTGCAATCAGGCAAAAAAAATCTCCAGGCGACCATCACACCATCAACACCTCCAGCAGCTGCACCCACACATTCCTCTCTTATGACTCTGAACCAGATGACATTTCTTGTTTACCTTACACACACACACACAACACAGCCAGTGTCTAATCGACGCGCCTATGGCATGGTGAACTAACATCCATCTTTCTTACACACACACACAATTACAACATCAGTGCAGAAGGCCTAAACATTAAAGGTATTACAACACACACACATACAACAGGACAGACTGAATCTAGAACTATCGACAAAGTGCTAGAAATTAATAGAGGATGAGCAAAACACAGAACAACGGAGCCTGAACACGACACATAAATGTGAAATTGACATATGAGGAATAAGTCTAAAATGCCAATAGAGTATAGGACAAACGATGACAATAAGAGGAAGATGACAATATGTGGGTGAGCTGACAGAAGATGACAATATGTGGGTGAGCTGACAGAAGATGACAATATGTGGGTGAGGTGACAGATGACAATATGTGGGTGAGCTGACAGAAGATGACAATATGTGGGTGAGCTGACAGAAGATGACAATATGTGGGTGAGGTGACAGAAGATGACAATATGTGGGTGAGGTGACAGAAGATGACAATATGTGGGTGAGGTGACAGAAGATGACAGGAGGTGAAGACTGAACAGAAGATGACGAGAGAATTGAGAGGAGAGAGAGAGAGAGAGAGAGAGAGAGAGAGAGAGAGATATTCTTATCATGTTAAGCGCTAAACCCATGTGGGTCATTCAGCGCAAGACGTGGTGGAGGCTCGATCCTCCGTCTGCTGAGCGCCAGACAGACTCGCTTCCTATTTGTACTCACCTACTGTCAGAGAAAGAGAGAGAGAGAGAGAGAGAGAGAGAGAGAGAGAGAGAGAGAGAGAGAGAGAGAGAAAGAGCGAGCAGCAAGATTAAAGGAAATTACACGAATAAAGAAAGAAGCGAGAGAGCTTGTAAGGCTGATATGCAATGACAGCAGCAGCACCAGAGAGGATATCACTTTATATATGATGAAAATTATATAAAATACCGACAAGATGACTAAGACACATGTACAACAGTTGGCTACCTTTATTGTTGAGACTTTTCACCTACGTGGTAAGCTTCTTCAGTCAAAGCCAGAGAAGAATGTATTGTAGGTAGCAGTAGTAATAGCCAGGTAAAGATAACTACATCAGCTTTACCTCGCCTCCCCACTACTACTGCTACCTACAATACATTTTCCTCTGTATCTGACTGATGTAGTCTATCACGTAGGCGAAACGTTCCAGCAATAAAGACACCTAACTGTTGCATGTGTCTTACTCGCCACTTTATATATTGCCAGAAGGAGCAGATGCATATAAAATAAGTAGATAGAAGCTAGACACCTGGAGAGCTGCAACTGTGATCCCAATATAAATGAAGGGAAATAAACATGAAGCGCTGAACTATAGACAAGTTTTGTATACTAAAATATCAGAAAAGATAATAAGAACGAGAACATTAGAACATCATGAAAATAAACTGTTGCATAAGAGACGCTCAACATGGGTTCAGGGATGGCAAATCTGGTCTCAGGAATCTTTGGAAATTTTATGACAGTGAAGGAAATAAATCAGGAGAGAAGAGGGTTAGGAAGACTTTTTTTCAGGTGTAATAAAGCACTGAACACAGTAACACAGAAAACTGCTATAACTGAAAGAACAGTCAGGGTTAGTAGGGAAGGTGCTGAGTAGATACAGAAACATGTATAGGAAAAAATGTAGTAGGTAATAGTAAGAAAAAGGCATCGTAGTGGGCATGGGTGACGAGTGGAGTTCCCCAAGGATCATTGCTTGTACCATTGCTATTCCTGATGCATACATGACCTGCTGGAGGACACTGAATACCGCATATTAGTGTTTGCAGATTATGCGAAATTAATGAGAGAGATAGGAGGACAGAGAAGTGGCTCTTAGAAGACAGAATACAGACGTGGCCAGAAAGGTGTTTACTTAAATTCAATACTGACAAGTTCAAGGTAATGAAAATACGAGAGGAAGTGAGAAGACGTACACAGAATACAACCCAGGAGGTGTGATGCTTTAGACAATATACATTATTACACCAAACTCGTAACTAGCAATGCATATCGAATATATAACTTCTGCTACACATGCAAAACTAACAAACCTAAGAAATGTTATCAGAAACCTTGACAAAGATTCATTTAGGGTATGATACACAACTGACGTAGTGACCATCTTGGAACATGTGGCGCCAGCATGGAGCCTGCACATGATTAAGCATATAAAGCAACAAGAGAAGATCCAGAGATTCACAAGGAGATTCGTCCATTAAGAAAGAAAAAAACTAACAACCCCCTGGAAGACAGGAGGACCAAAGGGCAAGGTACGTGATAACGAGGTAATAAAAATCCTTAGGAGATTTGATAGAATGAATAAAAACAGGTTGTATAAGTCGAGAGGGAGTCAGCGGTCAGGAAGGACTTTTTCAGTAAGTGGAATAAACAGGTGATATTACAATATGCAGAACAACAAGTGGTTGTTCTGCAAATTCAAGAGTAGGTATGACCGGGACCAGAAGCCTAGTAGTAAATTAAGTCGGTCAATAAGAGTTGAGCTGCGGGGCCAGAAACTATGACCCGACCCCAGCAAGCACATCCCGGGTGACACAGTCAAAACATTCAAGCGTTTATATTCTCAATCACTGACCAGCATGACACTGACACCAACCAGCACCCCACCACCACCACCACCACCACTACTACCATCCTACCACCACCACTACTACTACCATCCTACCACCACCACCACCCCTACTGCCATCCTACCACCACCACCACCACTACTACCATCCTACCACCACGACCACCACTACTACCATCCTACCATCACCACCATCACCACCATCACCACCACCACTACTACCCTCCTACCATCACCACCACCACTACTACCCCCCTCCCATCACCACCACCACTACTACCATCACCACCACCTTCACCAGAACTCTCACATCACCATCACGACTACTACTACCATTGCCACTACCACCACTACTACCATCACCACCACCTTCACCAGAACTCTCACATCACCATCACGACTACTACTACCATTGCCACTACCACCACTACTACCATCACCACCACCCTCACCACAACTCTTACATCACCACCACCACCACATCACTACCACCAGCTGTCAAACTGGATCTTAGGTATCAACCTAAATCCACCGGTGACATAATTATAATTCTGAGACGGCTGATGTACCTGCGACAGCAAGACTCACTAGACTCACAGTCAGACCACAAGTGACTCACTAGACACTCACAGTCAGACCACAAGTGACTCACTAGACACTCACAGTCAGACCACAAGTGACTCACTAGAAACAGTCAGACCACAAGTGACTCACCAAGCGACTACACAAAATACATCTCAGAATACACACCAAAATCAAATAATAAAACGTGTGCCCACTGTAGTAAATTATATGAGGCTGGCGACCAGTGAGTGCGTCTGGCGACCAGTGAGTGCGTCTGGCGACCAGTGAGTGCGTCTGGCGACCAGTGAGTGCGTCTGGCGATCAGTGAGTGCGTCTGGCGACCAGTGAAGATCCTCGTCTGCCAAAATAGTGTACGGTTGGCGAGAATGAACGCGGTATTTAAACAGGAACTTCCGTAGCGACCTGGATGTGCACAACAGACCATCGAGGTAATTAAGAGGCGCGTGAGTTTCCCTGTCTCCTAATATGTTTATTTTTTTCCCTATAATCTACCTTGTCCATAATTACTATCGCATTTGCTTTGTCTGCTTTCGTAAGGTGAAGTCTAAGATCATTCCTTAATTCATGGTATAACTTAACAAATCTTTGAGGACAACTGTTTTGCAGAGGTCTGAGCAACTGAGCAAGAGGTCTGAGCAACTGACCAAGAGGTCTGAGCAACTGACCAAGAGGTCTGAGCAACTGACCAAGAGGTCTGAGCAACTGAGCAAGAGGTCTGAGCAACTGACCAAGAGGTCTGAGGAACTGAGCAAGAGGTCTGAACAAATGACCAAGAGATCTGAACAACTGACCAAGAGGTCTGCACAACTGACCAAGAGGACTGAGCAACTGACCAAAAGGACTGAGCAACTGACCAAGAGGTCTGAGCAACTGAGCAAGAGGACTGAGCAACTGACCAAGAGGACTGAGCAACTGACCAAGAGGTCTGAGCAACTGACCAAGAGGTCTGAGCAACTGACCAAGAGGTCTGAGCAACTGACCAAGAGGTCTGAGCAACTGACCAAGAGGTCTGAGGAACTGAGCAAGAGGTCTGAACAAATGACCAAGAGATCTGAACAACTGACCAAGAGGTCTGCACAACTGACCAAGAGGACTGAGCAACTGACCAAAAGGACTGAGCAACTGACCAAGAGGTCTGAGCAACTGAGCAAGAGGACTGAGCAACTGACCAAGAGGACTGAGCAACTGACCAAGAGGTCTGAGCAACTGACCAAGAGGTCTGAGCAACTGACCAAGAGGTCTGAGCAACTGACCAAGAGGTCTGAGCAACTGACCAAGAGGTCTGAGCAACTGACCAAGAGGTCTGAGCAACTGACCAAGAGGTCTAAGCAACTGACCAAGAAGTCTGAGCAACTGACCAAGAGGTCTGAGCAACTGACCAAGAGGTCTGAGCAACTGAGCAAGAGGTCTGAGCAACTGACCAAGAGGTCTGAGCAACTGAGCAAGAGGTCTGAGCAACTGAGCAAGAGGTCTGAGCAACTGACCAAGAGGTCTGAGCAACTGACCAAGAGGTCTGAGCAACTGACCAAGAGGTCTGAGCAACTGATCAAGAGGTCTGAACAACTGACCAAGAGGTCTGAGCAACTGACCAAGAGGTCTGAACAACTGCTGCACAAGTGTCTAATTCATCATATCTAGCCTACCCATGCACAGATTATTTTTGGAAAGCAAGTTTTTCACGGGGTATATGTGTATGAGGCTCTGATGAATTTCTTCCCATTTATGATGCTCAACTGCTGGTCGGAGATTATGTATTAACTGTCTCTGACACACAAGTAACAAATTCCGAAACAGTCTGTAGATTCTGTAAAGCAGTGGAGGTTGTGACAAGATCTATGAATATTACGCAGGCACTGGGGCCATGAAAGTAAGGAGTTAACCTGTGATGGTGAACAAGTCGTCTCTTGGTTGGGACTTAGGTGAGCCGGCACCTACCTCGCTCAGAGAGTTATTCATGACTCCCGTCCTTCATGGAGACATTAGTAGCTCAGTGCTCCGTAGCCTGTTGTTAATGTAGTGACAAAGCAACAGAAGGATGACACCGTTGTGTAAGAAGCAGACGTGATTAATAAGAGTACCAACATGTATGCCACCTGTTCTGACACACGAGCGAGAGAGAATTCACCAGCACCTGGTATGGGATAAAGTCAAACACAGAAACTTAAACACTGTCTGTGCTTCCACAGCAGTAACAGATCAGCTTAATGGAGGTGGCACACAACAGTGCCATGGGCAGTTAAGAAAACTTTGACCGAAACTTTGGTAAACATTTATTTTGGCCCCACATAGCAAGAGATGTTTCTGTTCATGTCCAGACGTGTGCCACCTGTCACACTGCAGGGAAAACCTGGTCATGTGATAAAAGAAGTTCATTTATTTCCTATATCAGCCTCAGATGAACCTTTCTGAAGATTAGTCAGTCACTCTCTGGGACTCGTATGGGTAATGAGTACCAACATACCATCATGAGTACCAATATACCACGAGTACCAACATATCATCATGTTTACTTCTATTTGTCATCCTGTAACCCGTCCTTCACATTTAGTCATATTGCGTGTGAAACTGCATGAACGATATTACAGTATGCGCCCCGAGCTGCCAGACGTCGAGTATACGCCCCGTGCTTCCAGACATCTAGTAATAATATTTAAATATAGGTTAATAGACGCTAACCTAACCAAATCTAACGTAAAATAACCTGACCTGAGCTAACCTAACCTAACCAGACCTAACTTTACCTAACCTAACTCAGAAAAACAAATATTGACATTATAATGAAGTTTCAAATGTACAGAAATGCATGCTGGGCAGTTTGTGTAATTCTAGCTGGCCTAATCAGAGTAAAGGCTGTCCTGAGGCAGAACCATTACGACACAACAATGCTCTGCATTGTATGATGCTCCAGGGAATGTTTTAACGCAAGCAGGTGCCTGGGGACATTCAGTCAGACCAGAGATCGAACTCTACGTCCTGGGTCTTTCGTGGAGTTATTTACCAGCTGTCAACAACCAGTAGGGTCTCCTTAGCGTGCCATCTAGTCACAGAGAAGGTGGCGTCCAGCCAGGTACAGGTGGCAGGCAGATAAGGCATCAGGCAGGCAAAGAAGGAGGCACTCAATGCAGCAAGCAAGAAAGCAGATAGGCAGGTAGCTAGCAAAGAATGAAGCAGTCAGTCAGGCAGGCAGGCAGGCAGAAAAGGAAGCAGCCAGTGGATCAGGCAGGCAGGAGAGGCAAAGCAGACTTACAATCAGAATATGTGACAAGACGTGCAGATTCATGAACAAGCACAGCAGGCATGACAGGAATAGTCAAGCCAGCAGTTGGAAGACGGGTAGGCAGGCAAGCAGGCAAGGAGACAGGGAAGTGGGAAAGCAGGCAGGTAGGCAAGCAGGCAAGCAGGCTAGCTGGCGGGCTGACAGACATATAAATTAAACGAGTCTGCGGGAAATCAGCTGTGTGTAGCAGAGAACATACAGTGGGCGTCGCTGCCAACCACCAAACACAAACATGAGGACGCCAAGTAAGCACAAACTGAAGAATTAGAAAACAGACGAAACATTGTGTAAACATCGTGTACACCTCTACTCTACCCAAGCGGCAACCCAAAGAAAGTGAATTGTAGCTCAGTGCTTTAATGCTCACCAACAGCCTGATCAATCACAGATAGCTCCGCGATTAGTGGGCGGAGTATCGAGCCTCCAACACTCCGTGCACTGTCACCCAAGGGTGTTTAGCACGTCAAGAAACAAAAAAAAAAAAAAATAGTAATAATCCTGTATAAATTACTAAAAGGACAAAGGAGACAATTTTAAAGTTAGGTTGTTTACATATGTTTGGGGGTGTAGTATGGATGTGAGGAAATAATTGACTGTGAATGTTATGACTGAAAAGAAGCTGGATGTGCTAGCTCTAAGTGAAACAAAGCTAAACGGGGTGGGAGAATTTCAGTGGGGAGTTGTAAATGGGATTAAGTCAGATGTAGCCGAGAGAATCAGAGCTGTGGAAAGAAAAGAGGGAATATAAGTGTATAAATTCAAGAATTATATGGATTAAAATGAGGGTGATTTGTCAGAAGTTGGTAATAGTGTTTATGTACCTGGGAAAGAGAGAGAAGAGTCGAAGAGAGGGATTTTAGGAGGGGGTTGAGTGTTTAGAAAGTTTTAAACAAGGTGAGAAAATAAGTGGGAGAACCTGTTGTAGAGGGCGTAGCAGGTAAGTTTGGGGTGCCATAGGTAAATGATAATGGGGGCACTAATTATGTATAGAAAGATGTTTGGTAATGGGTAATGCGTATTTTAAGAAAAAAAGAAGATAAATAAGTACACGAGATACGATATGGGGCGTGATGATAGAAGTTTGTTATACTATGTACTAATATATGAAAGGTTGATGGGTAGACTAGTGGATGTGCATGTTTTCAGAGAGGCGACACATAGCAGATCATCCTTTAGTGGTAGCTACAGCGAGAATAAGATATAGATGGGTTAGCTACAGCGAGAGTAAGATATAGATGGGTTAGCTACAGCGAGAGTAAGATATAGATGGGTTAGCTACAGTGAGAGTAAGATATAGATGGGTTAGCTACAGCGAGAGTAAGATATAGATGGGTTAGCTACAGCGAGAGTAAGATATAGATGGGTTAGCTACAGCGAGAGTAAGATATAGATGGGTTAGCTACAGTGAGAGTAAGATATAGATGGGTTAGCTACAGTGAGAGTAAGATATAGATGGGTTAGCTACAGCGAGAGTAGGATATAGATGGGTTAGCTACAGCGAGAGTAAGATATAGATGGGTTAGCTACAGTGAGAGTAAGATATAAATGGGTTAGCTACAGCGAGAGTAAGATATAGATGGGTTAGCTACAGCGAGAGTAGGATATAGATGGGTTAGCTACAGTGAGAGTAAGATATAGATGGGTTAGCTACAGTGAGAGTAAGATATAGATGGGTTAGCTACAGTGAGAGTAAGATATAGATGGGTTAGCTACAGTGAGAGTAAGATATAGATGGGTTAGCTACAGTGAGAGTAAGATATAGATGGGTTAGCTACAGTGAGAGTAAGATATAGATGGGCTAGCTACAGTGAGAGTAAGATATAGATGGGTTAGCTACAATGAGAGTAAGATATAGATGGGTTAGCTACAGTGAGAGTAAGATATAGATGGGTTAGCTACAGTGAGAGTAAGATATAGATGAGTTAGCTACAGTGAGAGTAAGATATAGATGGGTTAGCTACAGCGAGAGTAAGATATAGATGGGTTAGCTACAGTGAGAGTAAGATATAGATGGGTTAGCTACAGCGAGAGTAAGATATAGATGGGTTAGCTACAGCGAGAGTAAGATATAGATGGGTTAGCTACAGTGAGAGTAAGATATAGATGGGTTAGCTACAGCGAGAGTAAGATATAGATGGGTTAGCTACAGCGAGAGTAAGATATAGATGGGTTAGCTACAGCGAGAGTAAGATATAGATGGGTTAGCTACAGCGAGAGTAAGATATAGATGGGTTAGCTACAGCGAGAGTAAGATATAGATGGGTTAGCTACAGCGAGAGTAAGATATAGATGGGTTAGCTACAGCGAGAGTAAGATATAGATGGGTTAGCTACAGCGAGAGTAAGATATAGATGGGTTAGCTACAGCGAGAGTAAGATATAGATGGGGTAAAAGGAGAATAACATCAGTGGGTGAGATTAAAAGTGGAAAATTATATATTAAAGGAGACAGTTAGGGTAAGATAAAAACAACTATTGGAAGAAAGGTGGGCAAGAGAGGTGGTATGGGGTAGCATTAAGAAGGCAGTGTTAGAGTGTGGGTATTGGAGTGGGAGGAGAGGGGTAGCATTAAGAAGGCAGTGTTAGAGTGTGGGTATTGGAGTGGGAGGAGAGGGGTAGCATTAAGAAGGCAGTGTTAGAGTGTGGGTATTGGAGTGGGAGGAGAGGGGTAGCATTAAGAAGGCAGTGTTAGAGTGTGGGTATTGGAGTGGGAGGAGAGGGGTAGCATTAAGAAGGCAGTGTTAGAGTGTGGGTATTGGAGTGGGAGGAGCGACTGGTGGAAGGGCAACATAAAGAGGATGGAAAGGAAGGTAAACTTGGCATACGAGAGGTTTATACAATGTAGAAGTAATATACGTAGGAATGAGTATATGGAGAGTGAAAGAGAGGTTTAAAAAGTGGCGAGGGAGCACAAAAAGAGAGCTAATGTGAGAGTGGGAGAGGTTTTGTTAACAAATTTTGCTGAGAATAAGAAAAAGTTGTTGAGTGAGATCAGTAAGTTGAGAGTCTAGGGAATAAATAGATTTAACAGTGCAACTATTATTACTACTTAACCACCACCACCACCACCACCACTACTACCACTTCTTAACCACCACTACTACTACCACTTCTTAACCACCACCACTACTACCACTTCTTAACCACCACTACTACTACCACTTCTTAACCACCACTACTACTACCACTTCTTAACCACCACTACTACTACCACTTCTTAACCACCACTACTACCACTTCTTAACCACCACCACTACTACCACTTCTTAACCACCACTACTACCACTTCTTAACCACCACTACTACCACTTCTTAACCACCACTACTACCACTTCTTAACCACCACTACTACCACTTCTTAACTACCACTTCTTAACCACCACTACTACCACTTCTTAACCACCACTATATTATTCTCTCCTGTTATACCTCTCCCGTCTCCGGCTTCTCTCTCATACATTTGCTCCCTTCTAGTTTCTGTGACTAATTAATAGTCCAAGTTGGACCGAAACGTCGTCATAAGTTTCGGTCTCACACATGGGGGTCACTTGTGTACTGACCTGTACTGACCTGTACTGACCTGCTAGCGAGTCACAACTCATCATATGGAAACTATCCAAATCTCTTCAATAAAAATGATAAATTATTACATATACAAACCAAATCTAATTAATATCAAGCAATGTTTTAATGAAGTCCACCAGTGGTAAAAGTTTGAATCCGATCAGAAAAAGCATTCTACAGTAACTGATCTGATTCCAAGGATTCCAAATATATATATATATATATATATATATATATATATATATATATATATATATATATATATATATATATATATATATATATATATATTAAATATTTCAGTAAAATTTCAAATGTTCAGCAACTTGGACTCGACTCTTATGGGTTATCCTCCTTATAAAATGCATCGCCAATAATATTTTAAAGCCAATCAGAAACATTCTTTAGCGACTGAATAAAAAATAAATATCAGTATTTGTTAAAAAAAACTGGCAATTTAGAACTTATGTCATCCAATAACTGTGTGAACCTTGTGCTTAGTAAAACCAGTGGTGAAAATCTGAAGCCGATCAGATGAGTCATTCTCCGGTTATGCCATGGATTCCAAAGATTCCATTTTTTATTTTTTCTATTTTATTGCATCAACATATCTGCCTTCACGCAAACAATACTTAAAAGAAGCTATCGTGGCCCTACGATGCAACAACCATTAAATACTGAAGTCGTCCAGAAGAAGTAAACTGAAAATTATTTAAGGTAATGTAAAGGGAATAAAAATTCACACTAATATACACATTAAATGGTAAAATCTGCTTCTACACACTTGAATTTTCTGGTGTTGGCAAATTTTAGGCCATTTTTTTTTTTATAATTTGAAGCTGCGCCACTGAGGGTTTTGTAAATATGTAATCCGAATTATTGCAGGATGCTGAGAATGGCTTCAATAATTTTGTTCATTCGGGTCGTGAATACGACAATTGGTCCAAGAATTTGGCTCTCGTTACCGTACATAAGTGTTGAAAATTTAAAGCCGATTGGCTTGGTACAGTGGGTATGTCCAACACTTATACTGACACAACATAGCCATCCTTTCTTTCTACCCCCTGTCCCTCCCTCCTTCCATCCTTCCTATCCCCTATCCCTCCCTCCCTCCTTCCTTCCTAACCCCTATCCCTCCCTCCATCTTTCCTTCCTATCCCTCCCTCCCTCCTTCCTTCCTATCCCCTATCCCTCCCTCCATCCTTGCTTCTTATCCCTCCCTCCTTGCTTCCTATCCCTCCCTCCTTGCTTCCTATCCCTCCCTCCTTCCTATCCCCTATCCCTCCCTCCTTCCTTCCTATCCCCTATCCCTCCCTCCATCCTTGCTTCCTACCCCTCCCTCCTTGCTTCCTATCCCTCCCTCCTTCCTATCCCCTATCCCTCCCTCCTTCCTTCCTATCCCCTATCCCTCCCTCCATCCTTCCTATCCCTCCCTCCTTCCTTCCTATCCCTCCCTCCATCCTTCCTTCCTATCCCATATCCCTCCCTCCTTCCTTCCTATCCCTCCCTCCAAGCTTTCTTTATCATGTGTACTCTTGAAACATGTTCTCCTTGACATCGTGTGTTATGTAAGTTTCTTGCACTCTCTCGTAGACTCTCAGCTCAGCCTGGCGGATTTTAACACTATGCATGTGTGACTCAGCTGTGTCATGGAATGTAACAGTTAAACGTAGTCAGCTTTTGTTCCAGTTATATAACTCATATGGAACACGGCGGCAACACACTGCTGAAGTATCAAATTTTGCTAAATTAAAAAAAATAGTTCTCGTCATTTTTCCTCCGCCAATCTCTCTCTCTCTCTCTCTCTCTCTCTCTCTCTCTCTCTCTCTCTCTCTCTCTCTCTCTCTCTCTCTCTCTCTCTCTCTCTGCTCCTGCTGGTCCTGGCAAAGCTGCTGGACCACCTGCTGGGTCCTGCTTCCTCACCTCAGCCACTCAACCCCACCACAGCTTCAAGGTCCCTCTCATCTTCTCACCCTTTCCTCCTCCTCCACCATCTTCATATCTATTTTACAAAGTATCTTTGTTTTATGTTGATCTTAATTGTCTTTCCTGGTCTAGCTTTGATTAAATATAGTTCGTCATCTGCGATTACCCTTATCGCCATCCCTCTACGTCGTTGTCCGCCTGAGTGTCTGTACTCAGTTGTGGTTGTACACGGTCACTTCTAAGTCAAATTCAAATGTTTATTTCTTTTACGCACTGCGCAGATAATGTAGTTTACACGTGATAAAATATTGTTAGTCATAAAAGAAAGCCAGTAGCATGCTCCTGCTCCTGCTCCTGCAACGTAAGCGGCTTTCTATATAGTAGTACGTCATTGATGTCAGCTAGGACTGTGTACCTTGTACATGTACTTGTAGAAATAAAGATATTATTATTACTAATTATTATTATTAAATCACGACCGATTTCACAAAGTGTAGCCTGGCGGGCCCTGCCGTGCCTATGCTTCAAGCTGTACACAGTATTGTCTATCTTCCCTAACTGTCTCATTACCCTAAGGCTAGTGATGCATTTCTTGACATTCTTGTCGCTCTGTTATGTGTTTACCTGGCCACCGTGCTGCATGACCCTTTGGGTTTAGCACCATTATAATAATAATCTGTTATTTCCTAAATTTTCATCTGTGTCTCCTTGTTCTTTCTTCAATGTCATTTTTTTTTTTTTGCTTTCCCCTTAATATTATAGCCAAGTTTTTCCTTAGTACTTTTTGTAAGAAACTTCTACACTTTCTCTAGTTTCTGAACACACTTCTCCAGGTGTAGTTTCTGAACACACTTCTCCAGGTGTAGTTTCTGAACACACTTCTTCAGGTGTAGTTTCTGAACACGCTTCATCAGGTGTAGTTTCTGAACACGCTTCATCAGGTGTAGTTTCTGAACACGCTTCATCAGGTGTAGTTTCTGAACACGCTTCATCAGGTGTAGTTTCTGAACACACTTCATCAGGTGTAGTTTCTGAACACGCTTCTTCAGGTGTAGTTTCTGAACACGCTTCATCAGGTGTAGTTTCTGAACACACTTCATCACGTGTAGTTTCTGAACACGCTTCATCAGGTGTAGTTTCTGAACACGCTTCATCAGGTGTAGTTTCTGAACACGCTTTATCAGGTGTAGTTTCTGAACACGCTCATCCAGGTGTAGTTTATAACACGCTTTTCAGTGTAGTTTCTGACCGCTTCTTCAGTGTAGTTTCTACTTCTTCAGTGTGTTTCACCCTTCTAGTTATAGCCACAGTTTTCGTAGTAGTTTCTGAAAACTTCATCAGGTGTAGTTTCTGAACACCTTCTCAGGTGTAGTTTCTGAACACACTTCATCAGGTGTAGTTTCTGAACACGCTTCTCAGGTGTAGTTTCTGAACACACTTCATCAGGTGTAGTTTCTGAACACGCTTCTCAGGTGTAGTTTCTGAACACGCTTCATCAGGTGTAGTTTCTGAACACGCTTCATCAGGTGTAGTTTCTGAACACACTTCATCAGGTGTAGTTTCTGAACACGCTTCTTCAGGTGTAGTTTCTGAACACGCTTCATCAGGTGTAGTTTCTGAACACACTTCATCAGGTGTAGTTTCTGAACACGCTTCATCAGGTGTAGTTTCTGAACACGCTTCATCAGGTGTAGTTTCTGAACACGCTTCATCAGGTGTAGTTTCTGAACACGCTTCTCCAGGTGTAGTTTCTGAACACGCTTCTTCAGGTGTAGTTTCTGAACACGCTTCTTCAGGTGTAGTTTCTGAACACGCTTCTTCAGGTGTAGTTTCTGAACACGCTTCATCAGGTGTAGTTTCTGAACACACTTCATCAGGTGTAGTTTCTGAACACGCTTCTTCAGGTGTAGTTTCTGAACACGCTTCATCAGGTGTAGTTTCTGAACACACTTCATCAGGTGTAGTTTCTGAACACGCTTCATCAGGTGTAGTTTCTGAACACGCTTCATCAGGTGTAGTTTCTGAACACACTTCATCAGGTGTAGTTTCTGAACACGCTTCTTCAGGTGTAGTTTCTGAACACGCTTCATCAGGTGTAGTTTCTGAACACACTTCATCAGGTGTAGTTTCTGAACACGCTTCATCAGGTGTAGTTTCTGAACACGCTTCATCAGGTGTAGTTTCTGAACACACTTCATCAGGTGTAGTTTCTGAACACGCTTCTTCAGGTGTAGTTTCTGAACACGCTTCATCAGGTGTAGTTTCTGAACACGCTTCATCAGGTGTAGTTTCTGAACACGCTTCATCAGGTGTAGTTTCTGAACACGCTTCATCAGTGTGTTTCTGACACCTTCTTCAGGTGTAGTTTCTGAACACGCTTCTCAGGTGTAGTTTCTGAACACGCTTCTTCAGGTGTAGTTTCTGAACACGCTTCATCAGGTGTAGTTTCTGAACACGCTTCATCAGGTGTAGTTTCTGAACACGCTTCTTCAGGTGTAGTTTCTGAACACGCTTCATCAGGAATGTGAGTTTCTGAACACGCTTCATCAGGTGTAGTTTCTGAACACGCTTCATCAGGTGTAGTTTCTGAACACGCTTCATCAGGTGTAGTTTCTGAACACGCTTCTTCAGGTGTAGTTTCTGAACACGCTTCATCAGGTGTAGTTTCTGAACACGCTTCATCAGGTGTAGTTTCTGAACACACTTCATCAGGTGTAGTTTCTGAACACGCTTCATCAGGTGTAGTTTCTGAACACGCTTCATCAGGTTAGTTTCCATGTTACTTTTGCTTACTTTATGAGTCTCTATTTACATCGTATATATAGTTCTAAATTACTCTCTTTTTTTTGAGACTGGAATGTTGTTGTTAGGTTTGCAAGTTGCTTAAAAGCCTTTTAAGTTATTCTGTTGATTTGCAGCTCCGGTGATAAGCTTTGCGCCTCTTAACACAACATATACACCAAGATGTTTTCTTTTAGTGTATATATGCTGAGAGTTTACTTTAATCTCTATTTTAGAGATTAAAATGTTCTTGTCTAGTGATGAACAGGTTACGCACAGCCTTAATGACACACAGCCTTAATGGTTGATAGGCTTCAAACCCCTTTAGCCAACCAGCCTACCAACTTTTCAGTAGTTTCTTCTTAAGAGGCTTCCAGCCTCTATTCCTCCAATCTTTATTCTGTTAATGGTTTTCTTTTTCCATCCCTGTAGTTCTGTGACTCTGGTTTTTATTTTTCTCCTTAATTTTACATCGTTCTCAAGAAAAGACGCACAGGACTATATCCTCTGGCATGTTGCTTACTTATACCGAGACCCGATGCTCCATTATTTACTAGATACAATAAACATAGTGCCTAGAGAATACAAAACTCCAAAAGGGTCTACAAAAAAAAACCTAGTTTATTTAAAGTTAATAAAAGGAAACTGGTAAATCGTTAACTTGTGTAAACAACATACTTGTGACAGCTCAAGGTCATCCAGTTTTCAGCTGCTACACCCGATGCCCGACAGTGATCCCGCTGCTTGACGACTGACAGTACCTGCCTACCTGCCTGGGGCTCTTGAGAATACAAAAATCTTAATACGGTCATACCAGGAACACTACTTGTCCCAGTATTGACTTATAGATCACATTCGTGTTAAGATTTTGCAATCTAAGCAGTTAGTTTATTGCGTACCCAGTTCCAATTTGATTCGCCGGCGTAGTCCCGGCCCGGGTCTTGTCCCTGAGGTGTCTACCTACCTACCTGGAGGTCGTTCCGAGGGTCATCGCCCCCCCGTGGCCCAGCCTTTGACCACGCCTCCCGAAAGTTTTTAGATTTAGCCTTTCGTCTCTCACGATTCGTTTGGCGTGTACTTTGTTCCATAGGCTCAAACATCGCATCATTCGATCATTCAAACTTTCAACTCAGATGTATCTACACAGAAGAGGATTTAGACTTATTGGAATGTGTAGGTAACAATTTTACTTGAGCAGACTGATACAGGTGAAGACAGACTGATACAGGTGAAGACAGACTGATACAGGTGAAGACAGACTGATGCAGGTGAAGACAGACTGATACAGGTGAATACAGACTGATACAGGTGAAGACAGACTGATACAGGTGAAGACAGACTGATACAGGTGAAGACAGACTGATACAGGTGAAGACAGACTGATACAGGTGAAGACAGACTGATACAGGTGAAGACAGACTGATGCAGGTGAAGACAGACTGATACAGGTGAAGACAGACTGATACAGGTGAAGACAGACTGATACAGGTGAAGACAGACTGATACAGGTGAAGACAGACTGATACAGGTGTCATGCACGGGTCACAGCTGTGCATGACACACTCATGACCACCATTCACGTAGGCTTCATGCTGCTGAAGGCATCTCCATCCAAGGAACTGAAACAACTCTCCCTTTCCTCGGCTCAAACTTCATTCCCTAAAAAAAAAATAGGTGATGAATGGTTCAAATAGGAAGAGTGCTTTCCCATTATTGTTAAAATAATTTAATGTTATCAACACAATGTACAAGATTATTATTATTATTATTATTATTATTATTATTATTATTATTATTATTATTATTATTATACATAATATACTAATATACATAATATATTAATATTATTGTTGTTATTATTATTATTATTGTTAACTAACACAAGCTTTGTAGTAACTAACACAAGTTCTGTAGTAACTAACACAAGTTCTGTAGTAACTAACAACAAACTCTGTAGTAACTAACAATGAACTTTATAGTAACTAACATAAGCCCCTTTATAACTTACAGAAGCTCTGTACCAACTTACACAAGCTCTGTACCAACTTACACAAGCTCTGTACCAACTTACACAAGCTCTGTACCAACTTACACAAGCTCTGTACCAACTTACACAAGCTCTGTACCAACTTACACAAGCTCTGTACCAAATTACACAACTCTGTACCAACTTACACAAGCTCTGTACCAACTTACACAAGCTCTGTACCAACACAAGCTCTGTACCAACACACAAGCTCTGTACCAACTTACACAAGCTCTGTACCAACACACAAGTTCTGTACCAACTACACAAGCTCTGTACACCACAACTTACACAAGCTCTGTACTAACTTACACAAGCTCTGTACCAACTTACACAAGCTCTGTACCAACTTACACAAGCTCTGTACCAACAAGCTCTGCCAACTACACAAGCTCTGTACCAACTTACACAAGCTCTGTACCAACTTACACAAGCTCTGTACCAACTTATACAAGCTCTGTACCAACTTACACAAGCTCTGTACCAACTTACACAAGCTCTGTACCAACTTACACAAGCTCTGTACCAACTTACACAAGCTCTGTACCAACTTACACAAGCTCTGTACCAACTTACACAAGCTCTGTACCAACTTACACAAGCTCTGTACCAACACACAAGCTCTGTCCAACTACACAAGCTCTGTCCAACACAACTCTGTACCAACTTATACAAGCTCTGTACCAACTTACACAAGCTCTGTACCAACTTACACAAGCTCTGTACCAACTTACACAAGCTCTGTACCAACTTACACAAACTCTGTGCTAACACAAGCTCTGTACCAACTTATACAAGCTCTGTACCAACTTACACAAGCTCTGTACAACTACAAACTCTGTGTAACTACAACCTGTACTAACTACACAACCTTGTACACTAACTTAAAAACTCTGTTAACTACAACCCAAACTCTGTGTTACCAACTTACAAAGCATTGTAAAACTTACAAAGCTCACAGCGTGTGACCTGTTATGTGGCTACATAACTGTCATAGTGACTGATTTACAGCAAGTCTGCTCAGTAATTACCTGTTACAGATGCTCTAGTAATTAACTGTATCAAACACTTGTTCAGCGTAGGACTGTTATACAGCTGTATGCTGCTCAAAGTACACTGTTATACACTGTTACTCCAGTGTTGGCCTGTTATCAGCTATATGCTATGTAATGGTACCTGTTATCAGCTGTATGCTGCTCAGTAATGGTACTGTTATTGACAGCCAGTAGTGTACAGTAAGGTACTGTTAACACTGTAGCTGCTCAGATGGTACCTGTTATACAGCTGTATGCTGCTCAGTAATGGTATCTGTTATACAGCTGTATGCTGCTCAGTATGGTACCTGTTATACAGCTGTATGCTGCTCAGTAATGGTACCTGTTATACAGCTGTATGCTGCTCAGTAATGTACTGTTATACAGCTGTATGCTGCTCAGTAATGGTATCTGTTATACAGCTGTATGCTGCTCAGTATATGTACTCTGTTATACAGCTGTATGCTGCTCAGTATGGTACCTGTTATACAGCTGTATGCTGCTCAGTAATGGTACCTGTTATACAGCTGTATGCTGCTCAGTAATGGTACTGTTATACAGCTGTATGCTGCTCAGTATGGTACCTGTTATACAGCTATGCTGCTCAGTATGACTGTTATACACTGTATGCTGCTCAGTAATGGTACTGTTATACAGCTGTATGCTGCTCAGTAATGTACTGTTATACAGCTGTATGCTGCTCAGTAATGGTACCTGTTATACAGCTATATGCTGCTCAGTAATGGTATCTGTTATACAGCTGTATGCTGCTCAGTAGTTGTACCTGTTATACAGCTGTATGCTGCTCAGTAATGGTATCTGTTATACAGCTGTATGCTGCTCAGAAATGGTACTGTTATACATGCTGTCATATGACTGTTTACAGTGTATGCTGTAGTATGGTACCTGTTATACAGCTGTATGCTGCTCAGTAGTGGTACTGTTATACAGCTGTATGCTGCTCAGTAATGGTACCTGTTATACAGCTGTATGCTGCTCAGTAATGGTATCTGTTATACAGCTGTATGCTGCTCAGTAATTGTACATGTTATACAGCTGTATGCTGCTCAGTAATGGTACCTGTTATACAGCTGTATGCTGCTCAGTAGTGGTATCTGTTATACAGCTGTATGCTGCTCAGTAATGGTATCTGTTATACAGCTGTATGCTGCTCAGTAGTGGTATCTGTTATACAGCTGTATGCTGCTCAGTAGTGGTATTTGTTATACAGCTGTATGCTGCTCAGTAGTGGTACCTGTTATACAGCTGTATGCTGCTCAGTAATGGTACCTGTTATACAGCTGTATGCTGCTCAGTAGTGGTATCTGTTATACAGCTGTATGCTGCTCAGTAGTGGTATCTGTTATACAGCTGTATGCTGCTCAGTAGTGGTACCTGTTATACAGCTGTATGCTGCTCAGTAATGGTATCTGTTATACAGCTGTATGCTGCTCAGTAGTGGTACCTGTTATACAGCTGTATGCTGCTCAGTAATGGTACCTGTTATACAGCTGTATGCTGCTCAGTAATGGTACCTGTTATACAGCTGTATGCTGCTCAGTAATGGTACCTGTTATACAGGTGTATGCTGCTCAGTAATAGTATCTGTTATACAGCTGTATGCTGCTCAGTAGTGGTATCTGTTATACAGTTGTATGCTGCTCAGTAATGGTATCTGTTATACAGCTGTATGCTGCTCAGTAGTGGTATCTGTTATACAGCTGTATGCTGCTCAGTAATGGTATCTGTTATACAGCTGTATGCTGCTCAGTAATGGTATCTGTTATACAGCTGTATGCTGCTCAGTAATGGTATCTGTTATACAGCTGTATGCTGCTCAGTAGTGGTATCTGTTATACAGCTGTATGCTGCTCAGTAATGGTACCTGTTATACAGCTGTATGCTGCTCAGTAATGGTATCTGTTATACAGCTGTATGCTGCTCAGTAGTGGTATCTGTTATACAGCTGTATGCTGCTCAGTAATGGTACCTGTTATACAGCTGTATGCTGCTCAGTAATTATATCTGTTATACAGCTGTATGCTGCTCAGTAATTATATCTGTTATACAGCTGTATGCTGCTCAGTAATTATATCTGTTATACAGCTGTATGCTGCTCAGTAATTTTATATCTGTTATACAGCTGTATGCTGCTCTGTAATGGTACCTGTTATACAGCTGTATGCTGCTCAGTAATGGTACCTGTTTTACAGCTGTATGCTGCTCAGTAATTATATCTGTTATACAGCTGTATGCTGCTCTGTAATGGTACCTGTTATACAGCTGTATGCTGCTCAGTAGTGGTACCTGTTATACAGCTGTATGCTGCTCTGTAATGGTACCTGTTATACAGCTGTATGCTGCTCAGTAGTGGTACCTGTTATACAGCTGTATGCTGCTCAGTAGTGGTACCTGTTATACAGCTGTATGCTGCTCAGTAGTGGTACCTGTTATACAGCTGTATGCTGCTCAGTAATGGTATCTGTTATACAGCTGTATGCTGCTCAGTAGTGGTACCTGTTATACAGCTGTATGCTGCTCAGTAGTGGTACCTGTTATACAGCTGTATGCTGCTCAGTAGTGGTACCTGTTATACAGCTGTATGCTGCTCAGTAATGGTATCTGTTATACAGCTGTATGCTGCTCAGTAATATAGTCTGTTATGCAACTGTATGCTGCTCAGCAGTGGAGCTTCGTATGCAGGTCCATGCTGTTCGGTGGGGAAGTCAGGTATGCAGCTGCAAGCTGCTTAGGGACCCTGAAATTTGATGTCTGGGAAACTTTAATATATATATATATATATATATATATATATATATATATATATATATATATATATATATATATATATATATATATACCATTAGAGGATAATGTTTTGTCTCTAGGCCTCTCTGACTTCTTCAGTGTCGAGCAACTCAGGTGGACATGAGTGCCTCATTCTGAAGGTACTTGGTGGGTAAGTCTCTTCTCTGACAGATGGGGAGCAAGAAAGAATGTGTCTGTAATGCATTTTTCATTATTTTGTCACTGAAAGGCAAGCACAAATAATGTATGGTCATTAGAATGCCCTGAAAATTTCAGTCAGGTGAAATATTTGTCTTTTTAGTTCTTCTGAACGGCTTCAATATTTAACTGCTGATGCATCTTATTCCAGCATAAAATTCATGCCTGGTCATAAATAAAAGTGAAAAATGGTGCTTGTATAGTGTCTCCATGTTGTGAAAACATGGTCTGAGGTCACCTGGCTGACCTTCATGTAATGCTCACTGGTATTGCTTTCCTGAAAAGTAAAAGGTGAACTTAGAATTTGACTAAGTTTTTAAATTATGTTCCAAGTGCGAAATTGTACTCTACGCTAGTTGTATTCTACACGAGCTATACTCTACACGGTAGCTGTACCCTCCGCTAGTTTTACTACTGTACTCGACGTAATTTGTAATTTATTCTAGGATTCTAGGTGTACTTGGCCAGTAGGTGACTTGGACGTGCCTAGCATGGGCCAGTAGGCCTGCTGCAATGCTCCCTTTTTCTTATGTTCTGGTACTTTACGCTAGTTGTACTCTGGTTGTACTCCACGCCGCCAAAACACATCTTGGGTATATGGTACATTTCGGGAATCTATACCAGAAATAAATTGCAAATAAAAAAAAGATATAAGTGAGTTCTAATGATGAAGAATTAGACATCTGTGTAGACGTTTCGCTATCCAATGGCTTTATCAATGCAATAGAAGGACATGTGAAGAATGTAGAATTATATACAAAAGATGAGGTAATCAGTCCCTCAGTCTTGTAGTTGTTGAAGTGCATCGTAGTCTTGAATAATGTGAAGCACGGGCATTGAGGTGAGCTCTAGTACATATGAGTTCATTATAAGTAAGTTCTAATACGTGTGAGTTCATTATAAGTAAGTTCCTATACATGTGAGTTGACTATAAGTGAGTTTCTATTTTAGAACCGGACCTACAAGATAGGGGAACTAGGATTGAACTTCAATAGCCGAAGAATTAGGTCCGCTCCTAAGTACGGGGTGAAGCAGGATTTAAGTCAACGTGGCCAGTGTTGTAATAGATCATCTATGCGTCGTGAAACCGTCGAGAGGTGAGGCAGGGAGGAGGAGAAGGCAATTTTGGGGAGGTGTGAGGGAATGGCAGGTCAAGGAAAATAACAGGAAAGGCAACGAGAATAGAGGAAACACTAAGAAAGAGAAATGTGGGAAGATAAAAGATAGTGAAGACATTATTAATGAAAGCTGTAATGTGATAGTAGTGAGACGTCACCATGGAGAGAGAGAGAGAGAGAGAGAGAGAGAGAGAGAGAGAGAGAGAGAGAGAGAGAGAGAGAGAGAGAGAAACAGAGAAATAGAGAGACAGAGACAGACAGACAGAGACGGGAGAGAGCAGGATGGGGTGATTTTTGCCAGTCACTGAAAATTCTCAGACAATCAATACATTGCCACAAGAAACACTGAGAGTCTGGTGACATTACCCACTACAGTGTTGGGTTTTATAGGCTGAAGTGCATGAGTCAGGTTCACAAGGTACAATGAGTCTTACAGACAACTACAGAACACACCTCGTGTTCAAACAAGAACATTTTCACAACCTTCCAACAAAACGGCAGCGGTGAGATTAACGTGATATATGTAATCATTTATAAATTTAAAGTGGTGGCAGTCTCTGCCCATGCCACGAGAGGGAGCCAAGTGAGGGGGCAGTGTTTATTGAGGAGAGAGTTCTGGCACTATATGCAGATGTGCCTGCTTCACACATGACTGCGGAGTTGCTATGCTGTCTCACACTAGGCTTACACTCTTGTTATGTTGAGTGTCACACATGATTGTTATTCGTGTGATTATGGATGATTCAACCTGGGTGTATTGGTGTGATTATGGATGATTCAACCTGGGTGTATTGGTGTGATTATGGATGATTCAACCTGGGTGTATTGGTGTGATTATGGATGATTCAACCTGGGTGTATTGGTGTGGTGCCGATTATGCAGACCAGAGCTGTGCATCATAATCTGAATGAGGCCTTTCCAAGGATTTATAAAGTTAAAGTATAACATAGTCTTCTATTATTTATAGTTGTTAATATGAAGCCAAGAATTCCACTTATCAACTACTCTATTTGCAAACCAATACTTTCCTATATCCTTTCTAAATCTAAACTTATCCATCTTGAACTCATTGCTGCGAGTCCTGTTTTGGTTAGATATTTTAAGGACCTTATTTATATCTCCCCTATTTATTCCTTGGCTTTAGATTATCTTAACCAGAACTACCACATCTTTCTCGCGTTCCGTTTGATTGAGATAAACATTATTTACTTTACAGGTGTCATAGTAATTTTCTTTCCCCAGGGCCAGAACCTTACATTTGTCCAGATTCAAGACTGCATCAGCCATTTATCCGACCACATCAACCATTCTGTCTCTTGTGTCCTCATCAGAATTTACTTGACAGCCTATTTTAGTGTCATTAGTAAACTTGCTTATATCGCTATTTATTCCCTCATCTATGTCGTTTATGCATATCGTGACCAATGGAGCTAATACTGACCTCTGTGGAACACCACTGGTAGCGGGTCCACAGTCAGATTTCACCTCATTTCTGGAAGCTCTGTGTTGCCTGTCAGTCAACCACGCCTCGATCCAGGAGATAATTTCTTCTATACTTCATCAGTAACCTGTATGGAACTCTATCCACAGTCTTAATGAAGTCCATATGTATTTTTTATTTTGCTCTACCTCCCTAAATACCTCAGAAAAAAAAAAAAGTTAGTTAATTTGTAAGGCATTACACTAATAACCTGCACATAGAAGAGAGGGGCTTACGACGACGTTTCGGTCCGACTTGGACCATTTATAATGTCACAGTGTGACTTTGTAAATGGTGCAGATAGGACCGAAACGTCGTTGTAAGCTGATCTCTCTTATGTGCGGGTCATCTGTGTATTGTTCCAGTCACGGTATTGTGCCGTTTTGTTCTTTGTAAGGCATACAACGCCCCTTTTTGAAACCGTGCTCAGATTCATTGATAAATTTATGTTTTTCAAGATGGATTCGAATTTCGTCCGTAATTATTGATTACTAGCAACACCACATTACTAGCAACACCACATTACTAGCAACACCACATTACTAGCAACACCACATTACTAGCAACACCACATTACTAGCAACACCACATTACTAGCAACACCACATTACTAGCAACACCACATTACTAGCAACACCACATTACTAGCAACACCACATTACTAGCAACACCACATTACTAGCAACACCACATTACTAGCAACACCACATTACTAGCATCACCATCTAATAGCATCACCATCTTACTAGCATCACCATATTACTAGCATCACCATATTACTAGCATTAACATATACTTGATCAGGCACTCTGAAATGTGCAATTCTTGTTGATCAATATTCTGCAACATTTATATAGATAATGCAGCAGTGCTTCATTTTTAGGCTTCAACTTTTTTTGAAGCCTAAAAAAATATTCAAAGATCCACACAGATTCTAATTCTCCATTTTGGTCAGCTGAGCAATAAGGACAAATTTCAGGAAACTGATCAACTTCAGAAATATTTTGGGTTGTTTCTAAAATATCTGAGAAAAATAAGGCTGCTTAATTGTGCCAATTAAAGTAATCGGTTTTTCTTTCTGAAACCAGCCAGACCAGTTCATTCTGAACTTAATGACTCGTGTATTTTATTGGACTCTTTGGCTTACAAGTCAGCTTTACAAGGACTGGGTTCCAGTTATCCAATAAATCCACGAAACATGCTTGCTCAGCATGGGCCAGCTGGCCTACAGCAGTGTTCCTCTATTTACCATTTATTGTGTCCACTTTCCCTGGTTATTTCTTCTCTGCGCCGCCGACAATGTAAGTCGCACATTACAAGTTCCAAGTTACAATTAAAGTGTAAAACTTTCCACAAAGAGTTTTTCCTTTTAATACTATTTCCTAATTCTTCGTTTAATATACGACGCAAGTGCCACTCTTCTTATATCAGGCGGGAAGTAGAAATGAATTTGGGAAGACTAATGTCGCTTTATTCCTTCTACTAATGTTTCCAGTAAAATCTGAATGTGTGTAGAAGCATCCAGTCTGGCTGACAATAACCTTGTTGCAAGGAGTCTGGCTGACAATAACCTTGTTGCAAGGAGTCTGGCTCACAATACCCTTATTGCAAAGAGTCTGGCTCACAATAACCTTGTTGCAAGAAGTCTGGCTCACAATAACCTTGTTGCAAGAAGTCTGGCTGACAATAACCTTGTTGCAAGGAGTCTGGCTCACAATAACCTTATTGCAAAGAGTCTGGCTCACAATAACCTTGTTGCAAGACGTCTGGCTCACAATAACCTTGTTGCAAGAAGTCTGGCTCACAATAACCTTGTTGCAAGGAGTCTGGCTCACAATAACCTTGTTGCAAGGAGTCTGGCTCACAATAACCTTGTTGCAAGGAGTCTGGCTCACAATAACCTTGTTGCAAGAAGTCTGGCTCACAATAACCTTGTTGCAAGAAGTCTGGCTCACAATAACCTTGTTGCAAGAAGTCTGGCTCACAATAACCTTGTTGCAATGAGTCTGGCTCACAATAACCTTGTTGCAAGGAGTCTGGCTCACAATAACCTTGTTGCAAGGAGTCTGGCTCACAATAACCTTGTTGCAAGGAGTCTGGCTCACAATAACCTTGTTGCAAGGAGCCTGGCTGACAAAAACCTTGTTGCAAGGAGTCTGGCTCACAATAACCTTGTTGCAAGGACTCTGGCTGACAATAACCTTGTTGCAAGGAGTCTGGCTGACAATAACATTGTTGCAAGGAGTCTGGCTCACAATAACCTTGTTGCAAGGAGTCTGGCTGACAATAACCTTGTTGCAAGGAGTCTGGCTGACAATAACCTTGTTGCAAGGAGTCTGGCTGACAATAACCTTGTTGCAAGGAGTCTGGCTCACAATAACCTTGTTGCAAGGAGTCTGGCTGACAATAACCTTGTTGCAAGGAGTCTGGCTCACAATAACCTTGTTGCAAGGAGTCTGGCTCACAATAACCTTGTTGCAAGGAGTCTTACTCACAATAACCTTGTTGCAAGGAGTCTAGCTCACAATAACCTTGTTGCAAGGAGTCTGGCTGACAATAACCTTGTTGCAAGGAGTCTGGCTGACAATAACCTTGTTGCAAGGAGTCTGGCTGACAATAACCTTGTTGCAAGGAGTCTGGCTCACAATAACCTTGTTGCAAGGAGTCTGGCTGACAATAACCTTGTTGCAAGGAGTCTGGCTCACAATAACCTTGTTGCAAGGAGTCTGGCTGACAATAACCTTGTTGCAAGGATTCTGGCTCACAATAACCTTGTTGCAAGGAGTCTGGCTCACAATAACCTTGTTGCAAGGAGTCTGGCTCACAATAACCTTGTTGCAAGGAGTCTGGCTCACAATAACCTTGTTGCAAGGAGTCTGGTTCACAATAACCTTGTTGCAAGGAGTCTGGCTCACAATAACCTTGTTGCAAGGAGTTTGGCTCACAATAACCTTGTTGCAAGGAGTCTGGCTCACAATAACCTTGTTGCAAGGAGTCTGGCTCACAATAACCTTGTTGCAAGGAGTCTGGCTCACAATAACCTTGTTGCAAGGAGTCTGGCTCACAATACCCTTGTTGCAATGAGTCTGACTCACAATAACCTTGTTGCAAGGAGCCTGGCTCACAATAACCTTGTTGCAAGGAGTCTGGCTCACAATAACCTTGTTGCAAGGAGTCTGGCTCACAATAACCTTGTTGCAAGGAGTCTGGCTCACAATAACCTTGTTGCAAGGAGTCTGGCTCACAATAACCTTGTTGCAAGGAGTCTGGCTCACAATAACCTTGTTGCAAGGAGTCTGGATAACATAAGAGGGATATTTTCAGTCATGATTTTTAAACAGTGCAGTAATAATTTCAGAAAAAATATTGATCGTGCATATCTTTTTTTTTTTTTTTTTGAAAGAAATTCTAGGCTTACAACATGCATTTTCTAAAATGCCCGTACGATGGAAAGATTTTCAAAGTTTACTAAGAGATTTCTAAAATAGTTTGATAGAGAGCGCATGCTGAACTGACGGTGCAAGCTTCAGCTCAGATGGTGACATCTCCTGATAGCACTACAACAATAGACTCACTAGGCTCTCTCCACTCAGAATCTCATGCCGACACGTCACTACTTTTGTTGTCCATAACCTAATCGTAAGCAGTTGCAGCTTACTTCTTTCTTAGTATTGTTCACTTCCGCTTAGATATTTCTTAGAAGTGAGCTACTGCAGGAGCCCATAAGCCCTGCAGGAACGTAGCATTTTGCTACCAATGCCTAGGGGGTCACACCCTCGGCGGACTTCACCCACCACACCCACTGAACCCCCACTTACCACACCCACTAGAGTTATTATTATTTATATAAACTTATGAGACTACTTTTCAGCGTACCTATGGGGCCACACCCCCTGCTCTTACAGGTATTGACAAGGGGCGGGTACAGTAGGTTGTTGGGAAGATGTGCGACCAGGACGACGGGATACAGAGCCACACTCACCACTCTCACAAGTGTAGAGGAGGTAAACGTAGACTGTGCGAAAGGTATGAGATCAAGAAAAGTGGGCACTAGAATCTAAGAGGCAAAAAAGCGAAAAAAGATATTGAAGGAGCTTGAGTGTAAGAGCAGAGGTTTGGAGGCTAACTCCATACACCTATTGAAATACTATATGACAAAACTGGAGGGGCTGGGAAAACATCACACAGGTCGATTAGCTGGTTATAAGGCCGCGGTCAAAGGCATTTGTGCATGACTCGCGAAATCATAATAGCAACTCACGCAGTGGACAGAATTGGAACCCATGGCAAGGTAATCTTAAAATTAGTAGGCCAGTGCACTAACCATTGCACCATGCAGACCTAATACGATTAATCCAACTAAGTATATTTTTGTACCAGAGGTAGGTTAGCTTGGTCCACACTGTGACTACAAATGGAAGTTTCTATAGACGGATCTCATACCAACATGATTGTAGCAAGACCTAACTCAAGTCCCTTGAAAACAAGGTGGATGAATATTGTTATAGAGGGGCATGGTGTAGTGGTTAGAGCACTGGTATGTTGATTTCAGGACTGATTTACCATGGGTTTGAATCTCTCAGGTTTGTGAGTCAAATGTATGTGCTTCCGTAGGTAAGCAATCCAACCCAACTGCTGTGCTACTGGACAAACTTCCCACATAACCCCAACTTTACCCTCTCCCATACATCTATAGGAAATTATTATTCTGTTGTACACCATACTCATTTTACATAGTTCTTTTTCTGACTCATTACCTAGAGTGAATTTCTGAACGTCTCCTGCCTATAGAATGTTTCTTTGGGCTAGGTTATTAAGGTAGTTTATACAAACCTATTAAAACCTACACTTAACAATGAATAAGCAACTAATACAGACAACGTGTACATCTGCACGCGTATCACACATGGCGAGAGGACGGGTTACCTCAGGCTAAACGTCTGTTCTTGTTACGTCAGTCATTGATGCAGTTCACTGAGAGAGTGTTGACCTTACATGGCAGTGGTGACCTCACACAGCACCAGTACTGACCTCGCACGTCAGCAGTGCTGATCTTGACCTCATTGCATAGTCTCTCCACATGACTAACCACACACCATATTGAGAGGGGCAGCTAGTGTGACCTTTACTGGTGTTCATGTGGCCTACACTACACCGCACTGGCTCTTGCATCTACAATAGTAATTGGACCATCGTAAATATGCAACATTAGCTGAGTGTTGAGTTAAGAGCATACAGCTCTGGTGATAACTAAACCAGTCATCACACTGGTGATAACTGCACCATGTCATCACACTAGTGATAATTACACCAGTCATCACAGTGATAATGCACCAGTCATCACCATAGCATCGCCTCCAAATTGAAAATTAAATCAGCCATATAAATTTTAGGCAAATATTCTCAATAGATTTCCTAAGATCAAATATTTCAGGATCTAATTATCAATGCAAATATTACAGTGAAGGAAGCAATGTCTTCAGTGACACGGGGTGGCCACTAGCAGCCCAGCACGAGGTGGTCACTAGCAGCCCAGCACGAGGTGGCCACTAGCAGCCCAGCACGAGGTGGTCACTAGGAACCCAGCACGAGGTGGCCACTAGCAGCCCAGCACGAGGTGGTCACTAGGAACCCAGCACGAGGTGGTCACTAGGAACCCAGCACGAGGTGGCCACTAGCAACCCAGCACGAGGTGGCCACTAGCAACCCAGCACGAGGTGGCCACTAGCAACCCAGCACGAGGTGGTCACTAGCAGCCCAGCACGAGGTGGTCACTAGCAGCCCAGCACGAGGTGGCCACTAGCAGCCCAGCACGAGGTGGTCACTAGCAGCCCAGCACGAGGTGGCCACTAGCAACCCAGCACGAGGTGGTCACTAGCAGCCCAGCACGAGGTGGCCACCAGCAACCCAGCACGAGGTGGCCACTAGCAACCCAGCACGAGGTGGCCACTAGCAACCCAGCACGAGGTGGCCACTAGCAACACAGCACGAGGTGGTCACTAGCAGCCCAGCACGAGGTGGTCACTAGCAGCCCAGCACGAGGTGGCCACTAGCAGCCCAGCACGAGGTGGTCACTAGCAGCCCAGCACGAGGTGGCCACTAGCAACCCAGCACGAGGTGGTCACTAGCAGCCCAGCACGAGGTGGCCACCAGCAACCCAGCACGAGGTGGCCACTAGCAGCCCAGCACGAGGTGGCCACTAGCAGCCCAGCACGAGGTGGCCACTAGCATCCCAGCACGAGGTGGTCACTAGCAGCCCAGCACGAGGTGGCCACTAGGAACCCAGCACGAGGTGGCCACTAGGAACCCAGCACGAGGTGGCCACTAGCAGCCCAGCACGAGGTGGCCACTAGCAGCCCAGCACGAGGTGGCCACTAGCAGCCCAGCACGAGGTGGCCACTAGCAGCCCAGCACGAGGTGGCCACTAGCAGCCCAGCACGAGGTGGCCACTAGCAGCCCAGCACGAGGTGGCCACTAGCAGCCCAGCACGAGGTGGCCACCAGCAACCCAGCACGAGGTGGCCACTAGCAGCCCAGCACGAGGTGGCCACTAGCAGCCCAGCACGAGGTGGCCACTAGCATCCCAGCACGAGGTGGTCACTAGCAGCCCAGCACGAGGTGGCTACTAGCAACCCAGCACGAGGTGGTCACTAGCAGCCCAGCACGAGGTGGCCACCAGCAACCCAGCACGAGGTGGCCACTAGAGCCCAGCACAGGTGGCAGCCCAGCACGAGGTGGCCACTAGCATCCCAGCACGAGGTGGTCACTAGCAGCCCAGCACGAGGTGGCCACTAGGAACCCAGCACGAGGTGGCCACTAGGAACCCAGCACGAGGTGGCCACTAGCAGCCCAGCACGAGGTGGCCACTAGCAGCCCAGCACGAGGTGGCCACTAGCAGCCCAGCACGAGGTGGCCACTAGCAGCCCAGCACGAGGTGGCCACTAGCAGCCCAGCACGAGGTGGCCACTAGCAGCCCAGCACGAGGTGGCCACTAGCAGCCCAGCACGAGGTGGCCACTAGCAGCCCAGCACGAGGTGGCCACTAGCAGCCCAGCACGAGGTGGCCACTAGCAGCCCAGCACGAGGTGGCCACCAGCAACCCAGCCGCTGGCTAAAAGTCAAGAGACCAAACCAGCCCAAAAAAATTTTTTTAACAGGAGTTTGCTTTAATAAAAGTCCTGAACTGTGCACAAGTGTCGTCTTCCACGGGATTTTTTTAATGGTCTCAGTTGGTTTCTTCTCACGCTTGAATGGTTTCTTGTGAAGCTTAATATTTATGAGATTCGAGAAATATCCACAGCAATTTGAAGAGCTTTTCTTATGGCTTAGGTTCACCAGGGACGAGGATGTTATTATTTCGCAGGTGTTCAGTAAGTACAGTGACATTATTGTATGTTGGTGGGTTGGTGCACGATAGTTACCCCTTAACAAAAACACTTGTCAACAGACACTTGACCTGTGTCGTGCCGAATAGGTAAAACTTGCAATTTTGACTTAAATAGCAACGCTCTTCTTGCCGAAAAGGCAAGCGAAAATTTGTTTATGCAATAATTTCGCAAAAATCATTCTGAACCTAACGAAAAAAAAATATTTAATTGTGTTTGTTTATTATTAAATTATTGTAAACTTATCTAAAACATGTTTAGTTGGATTAGGCTAAATTAAATTGCGCTTGTTATAATAAGGTTAGGTAAGATTTCTAAGGTTCTTTTGGTACGAAATTATTTTTTTTTACATTAACATAAATGAAAAATATATATCTTTAAACGTATAAAATTTTAGAAAGGATTTAAATTTAAATGAGTTCTTGCTAATTGACCAGTTTTAGCTATTCAGCACGACATATATTTCCATTGTTACGTGGCTTGTTCTGAGAGAATGAGCGCGCGCGCGCGTGCGTCTTCGTATTCTCTGGCATAAGGACGTCATGATTTGTTTTGAGTTGATAATAAACACTTATTCCATCAATCTACCTAAACAAAAATGAAAAAAATAAAGACCCTAAAAGTCGATGCACTTGAAGGAAATATCTATCATTTGAACCCCCCCCCTCCGCCCCCTGCACGATGAACAACACAACATTCACTGTGTACGTGAACAATGCTCTGCGGAATATTTAATGAAGAATTTGTATAATCTATTGTATGAACTCTATCTGAAACAGCATCACCTCTGTCTCCTCTGTATCTAACAAGAAAAGTTAGTAATGTCGTGACATTATTCTAGAAGTGTTGAAACAATGATTGGAACACTCAACACAGTTCTTTGCAACACATGACGGGTGGAAGACGCTCCGACACGAGCATCAACACACTCACACACACACACACACACACCAATACACATACACAAACACACATACATACACGTAAGGGACACTATCAGAGAGAGAGAGAGGATGAACCAGCGAGACTGGACCTAATATGCACCTTGAGTAGTGCAGATATTGAGGACTTCACATATGAAAGACCCCTTGGGGCCAGTGATCATGTGGTTTTAAGCTTCGAATACACAGTAGAGTTACAAGTGGAGGGGGAAGCAGGAAGAGCTGGACGAATGAAGCCAAACTACAAGAAAGGGGACTACGTGGGCAGGAAGAACTTCCTGAATAGGGTTCAGTGGGACAGAGAACTGACAGGGAAGTCAGTAAACGAAATGATGGAAAGTGTGACAACAATATGCAAGGAAGCTGAGGAGAGGTTTGTACCCAAGGGTAACAGGAATAATGAAAAAGCCAGGATGAGCCCATGGTTCACCCAAAGGTGCAGGGAAGCCAAAACCAAGTGTGCTAGGGAATGGAAGAAGTATAGAAGGCAAAGGACCCAGCAGAATAAGGAGAGCAGTCGTAGAGCCAGAAATGAATATGCACAGGTAAGAAGGGAGGCCCAACGACAATATGAAAACGACACAGCAGCGAAAGCCAAATCTGACCCAAAGCTGTTGTACAGCCACATCAAGAGGAAAACAACAGTCAAGGACCAGGTGATCAGGCTAAGGAAGGAAGGAGGAGAGATCACAAGAAACGACCGCAAAGTATGTGAGGAATTCAACATGAGATTCAAAGACGTGTTCACAGAGGAGACAGAAGGGACTCCAGAAAGACAGAGAGGTGGGGTACACCACCAAGTGCTGGACATAATACATGCAACCGAGGAAGAAGTGAAGAGGCTGCTGAATGAGCTAGATACCTCAAAGGCGATGGGGCCGGACAACATCTCTCCATGGGTCCTGAGAGAGGAGTGTACCCCTAACAACAATATTCAACACGTCTATCGAAACAGGGAGATTACCTGAGGTATGGACGACAGCAAATGTAGTCCCAATTTTTAAAAAAGGAGACAGACATGAAGCACTAAACTACAGACCAGTGTCACTGACATGTATAGTATGCAAAGTCATGGAGAAGATTATCAGGAGAAGAGTGGTGGAGCACCTAGAAAGGAATGAGCTTATCAACGACGGCCAACACGGTTTCAGGGAAGGGAAATCCTGTGTCACAAACCTACTGGAGTTCTATAACAGGGTGACAGCAGTAAGACAAGAGAGAGAGGGGTGGGTAGATTGCATTTTCTTGCACTGTAAGAAGGCGTTTGACACAGTTCCACACAAGATATTAGTGCAAAAGCTGGAGGACCAGGCAGGGATAACAGGGAAGGCACTACAATGGATCAGGGAATACCTGTCAGGAAGACAGCAGAGAGTCATGGTACGTGGCGAGGTGTCAGAATGGGCACCGGTGACGAGTGGGGTTCCACAGGGGTCAGTCCTAGGACCGGTGCTGTTTCTGGTATTTGTGAACGACATGCCGGAATGAATAGACTCCGAAGGGTCCCTGTTTGCAGATGATGTGAAGTTGATGAGAAGAATTCAATAGGACGAGCACCAGGCAGAACTACAAAGGGATCTGGACAGGCTGCAAGCCTGGTCCAGCAATTGGCTCCTGGAGTTCAACCCCACCAAGTGCAAAGTCATGAAGATTGGGGAAGAGCAAAGAAGACCGCAGACGGAGTACAGTCTAGGGGGCCAGAGACTACAAACCTCAATCAAGGAAAAAGATCTTGGGGTGAGTATAACACCAGGCACATCTCCTGAGGCGCACATCAACCAAATAATTGTTGCAGCATACGGGCGCCTAGCAAACCTAAGAACAACATTCCGACATCTTAATAAGGAATCGTTCAGGACCCTGTACACTGTGTACGTTAGGCCCATATTAGAGTATGCAGCACCAGTTTGGAACCCACACCTAGCCAAGCACGTAAAGAAACTAGAGAATGTGCAAAGGTTTGCAACAAGACTAGTCCCGGAGCTAAGGGGTATGTCCTACGAGGAGAGGTTAAGGGAAATCGACCTGACGACACTGGAGGACACGAGAGATAGGAGGGACATGATAACGACATATAAAATATTGAGAGGAATTGACAAGGTGGACAGAGACAGAATGTTCCAAAGATGGGACACAGCAACAAGGGGACATAGTTGGAAGTTGAAGAATCACAGGGATGTTAGGAAGTATTTCTTCAGTCACAGAGTGGTCAGGAAGTGGAATAGCTTTAAGAAGAGGTATGATAAAGCTCATGGCGCAGGGAGAGTGACCCAGTAGCGGCCAGTGAAGAGGCGGGGTCAGGAACTATGAATCGACCCCTGCAACCACAACTAGGTGAGTACACACACACACACACACACACATTCACACACACACACACACACACAGGAGGGTTAGGGGAGACATGATAACGACACACAAAATACTGCGTGGAATAGACAAGGTGGATAGAGACAGGATGTTCCAGAGATGGGACACAGAAACAAGGGGTCACAATTGGAAGTTGAAGACTCAGATGAGTCAAAGGGATGTTAGGAAGTATTTCTTCAGCCATAGAGTTGTCAGGAAGTGGAATAGTATAGCAAGTGATGTAGTGGAGGCAGGAACCATACATAGCTTTAAGACGAGGTATGATAAAGCTCATGGAGCAGGGAGAGAAGGGACCCAGTAGCGGTCAGTGACGAGGCGGGGCCAGGAGCTGAGTCTCGAGCCCTGCAACCACAACTAGGTGAGTACACACGGGGCACGTGATAAAGCTTTAACTTCATAAAGTTATAATTTCATAAAGTTTCTCCTCAAGCAAAATTATCAAAGTTTTACGGTTTATGTGTGTGTGTTAGTTACCATTTTGTCCTAGGCACATGTCGATTAGACACTAGGCCTGTTGTATGTATGTGTGTGTGTGTGTGTGTGTAACGAAACACTTCGAAATGTTTCGGCCCCGCCGGGAATTGAACCCGGGCCCTCCGTGCGTGAAGCAAGAGCGCTAGCCACCATGCCATAGGGGTGTGTGTGTGTGTGTGTGTGTATGTGTACTCCCTAGTTCTCACCTAGTTGTGGTTGCAGGGGTCGAGTCACAGCTCCTGGCCCCGCCTCTTCACTGGCCGCTACTGGGTCACTCTCCCTGCGTCATGAGCTTTATCATACCTCTGCTTAAAGCTATGTATTGAGCCTGCCTCGACTACATCGCTTCCTAAACTATTCCACTTCCCGACCACTCTGTGACTGAAGAAATACTTCCTAACATCTCTGTGATTCATCTGAGTCTTCAGCTTCCAACTGTGTTCCCTTGTTGCTGTGTCCCATATCTGGAACATTCTGTCTCTGTCCACCTTTGTCAATTCCTCTCAGTATCTTATATGTTGTTATCATATCCTCCCTATCTCTCCTGTCCTCCAGTGTCGTCAGGTCGATTTCCCTTAACCTCTCCTCGTAGGACATACCCCTTAGCTCCGGGACTAGTCTTGTTGCAAACCTTTGCACTTTCTCGAAGTTCTTCACGTGCTTGGCTAGGTGTGGGTTCCAAACTGGTGCTGCATACTCCAGTATGGCCCTAACGTACACAGTGTACAGGGTCCTGAACGATTCTTTATTAAGATGTCCGAATGCTGTTCTTAGGTTTTCTAGGCGCCCATAAGCTGTAGCAGTTATTTGGTTGATGTGCGCCTCAGGAGATGTTCCTGGTGTTATACTCACCCCAAGATCTTTTTCCTTGACTGAGGTTTGCAGTCTCTGGCCCCCTAGACTGTACTCCGTCTGCGGTCTTCTTTGCTCTTCCCCAATCTTCATGACTTTGCACTTGGTTGGGTTGAACTCCAGGAGCCAGTTGCTGGACCAGGCTTCCAGCCTGTCCAGATCCCTTTGTAGTTCTGCCTGGTCCTCGTTCGATTGAATTCTTCTCATCAACTTCACATCACCTGCAAACAGGGACACTTCGGAGTCTATTCCTTCCGTCATGTCGTTCACAAATACCAGAAACAGCACTGGTCCCAGGACTGACCCCTGTGGAACCCCGCTCGTCACCGGCGCCCACTCTGACTCCTCGCCATGTACCATGACTCGCTGCTGTCTTCCTGATAGGTATTCCCTGATCCATTGTAGTGCCTTCCCTGTTACCCCTGCCTGGTCCTCCAGCTTCTGCACTAATCTCTTGTGTGGAACTGTGTCAAACGCCTTCTTACAATCCAAGAATATGCAATCTACCCACCCCTCTCTCTCTCTTGTCTTATTGCTGCCACCCTGTCGTAGAACTCCAGTAGGTTTGTGACACAGGATTTCCCGTCCCTGAAACCGTGTTGGCTATCGTTGATAAGCTTATTCCTTTTTAGGTGCTCAACCACTCTTCTCCTTACTATCTTCTAAATGACCTTGCATACTATACATGTCAGGGACACTGGTCTGTAGTTTAGTGCTACGTTCCTGTCTCTTTTTAAAAATTGGAACTACATTTGCTGTCTTCCATACCTCAGGTAGTTGCCCTGTTTCGATAGATGTGTTGAAGATCGTTGTTAGGGGTACACATAGCTCCTCTTCTCCCTCTCTCAGGACCCATGGAGAGATGTTATCCAGCCCCATCGCCTTTGAGGTATCTAGCTCGCTTAGTAGCCTCTTCACTTCCTCCTCAGTTGTGTGTATTGTGTCCAGCACTTGTGTGTGTGTGTGTGTGTGTGTGTGTGCGAGTGTAGCACTTGTGGGACACTGTGAACACGTTGTGAACGACTTGTCAACGGCTTCAACTTGTGAACAACTTGTGTGCCTAGTGTACCATCACTAATATGAACACGTCAGGAACAACAACGTTATTTATCAGATATATCACATTTAATATACTTATAATATACTTCTGGTTCATAAACAATCTCAATCTTCAGCTGATTATAAACTATCTGATCCCCACATTACTCTTGTTATTATACACCTTTCTTCAACTTGTAGCAGCTACACTGCATAAATAAATGTTCTACATGAACAATATAATACTGTAAACAATGGCAGACAGGCGATCTTAATGCAAGACAAGCCGTGGGGGGTGGAAAACTTTAGCTCAAGTACTTTCACACTTCTCAGTGCGTCATCAGGAGCTATGCAAAGTTTACACCCCCCCCCCGGTCCGTGGCTTGTCTTGTAATATAATACTGTGTAGCAGCCACATAACTGTTCTAGTAAGTACGTAAGTAAGTTTATTTGGATACAGGTACACATGAGTACAATTATCATACATAGCAACATGTGATAATTACCTAGGATAACCCCGACAAGTTAAAGTGACTTATTTCCACTGGGGTTCTTGTAATATCTTATTTTTTAAAGCCAAACTGTAACTTACAGTAGAAATTAGGCATGATTATAACTTTCAAAGTTAAAACAGCTAAGTAACTCAAGTGTGTGAAAATTAGTTACAGTAAAAGGAAATACAGTAGGAATAAAGTAAACTGAGTTATTTATATGAACATTAAAGAGAGGACCAGCTTACAATAATAGGTACACGAATGTTAACTATACAAGAAATCACTCTTCCTTTTTTGTAGCTTAATTCATTAGGTACTTTTTAGCTCTCCTGAAGTGCCTCATAATAAAATAACAATGTGTAGCAGCTACTTTAATAATTATTCTACGACATGTGATAAATGGTTTAAAACCGACAAACTGGAGATTGAGACACTTATGCAACATATGGGAATCTTTATTGAAGAAACGTTTCGCCTCAGTATGTCGAAACGTTTCTTCAATAAAGATTCCCATATGTTGCATAAGTGTCTCAGTCTTCATCTATTCTACGACAGTTGATCAATAGTCACCTGATAGCAACTACAAAATAAAGTTCCTTTATATTTAGCAAAATCTGGTGCTCTGCAGAAGCCATATAACTCTCAGAGTCGAGCAGCTGTCCAATTTCCTTCAACAGTACGCAAGAGGCCGCTTGCTACTGCCGTAAACAACAACACACCACACAAACATTGTCAACCCACTATGTTAGAGGCAGGAAACTCTCTGAGCACAGCCTCCGCCGCTCTGTAGCCACAGCCAATCTTGTTCTTCAATGTATCCGAGGAAGCTGGTGCTGCCGTAAACAGAACCAGACCACCTGGGAAGAAAAGTACAAGAATGGGCAGAGCAAAACGGGATTGGTGTGTGTACAATACTTGTAAATCTTACGGGTCGTCTGAGAGAGACGCACACAGCCACGACTCAGTTTCCGTTGCCGTCCACACCCTAGGCAGCCGGCACGGGCATACAGGTCACCGGTGCCTACACTTACCTTAGGTTTCCGCCCTCGCGGCCTCTCCGGCTTGAGTTAGGCAAAAGAGAGTTAGGTACGGGGGCCGCAGGAGTGCAGGCTTCCACTGCTGGTGCTTCACAATCCTCCTCTAATCTCTAACGTCGACAGTAACATAGTTTATTTTGTGTCTGCTTTCTCCTGCTGTCCCGTAGCTCGATTGCTAACGCACTCAGCTCACACACTGAGATCCGGGGGTCGATCCCCGGTACGGCCGGAAACATTAGGACGTGTTTCCTTAAGGCACCTGATGTCCATGTTCACCTATCAATAAAATAGGTACCTGGGTGTTAGTCGACTGGTATGGGTCGCATCCTGGGACAAAATTGACCTAATTTTCCAGAAATGCTCTGCATAACTCGGCAGACGATGCAACATCCCCCCAATGAAAAGCAGGGGTGCCACAGCCCCGGTGGCTTGGTGGCTAAAGCTCTCGCTTCACGCACGAAGGGCCCGGGTTCAATTCCCGGCGGGGCGGAAACATTTCGAAGTGTTTCCTTACACACACACACACACATACAACAGGCCTAGTGTCTAATCGACATGTGCCTAGGACAAAATGGTAACTAACTAGCAAGTTGAGAGACAACACAATAAGTGTCAGGGGCCCAAGACTGTTCAACTGCCTCCCAGGTTACATAAGGGGGATTACCAATAGACCCCTGGCTGTCTTCAAGCAGATACTGGACAGGCACCTAAAGTCGGTACCTGACCAGCCAGGCTGTGGTTCGTACGTTGGACTGCGTGCGGCCAGCAGTAACAGCCTGGTTGATCAGGCCCTGATCCACCATGAGGCCTGGTCACAGACCGGGCCGCGGGGGCGTTGACCCCTGGAACTCTCTCCACGTAATAAGTGGCTCTCTATACAGTAGTAAATTAGCTAGGCCTATATACCTTGTAGTATGTTAGCTAGGCCTATATACCTTGTAGTATGTTAGCTAGGCCTATATACCTTGTAGTATGTTAGCTAGGCCTATATACCTTGTAGTATGTTAGCTAGGCCTATATACCTTGTAGTATGTTAGCTAGGCCTATATACCTTGTAGTATGTTAGCTAGGCCTTTATATCTTGTACATAAACTTGTAGAAATATAAATATTATTATTATAATAACGCAAATGTTTTAATAGCAATATCAGTAAACGGCGAAATCAACTTAGAGACATAAATGAAGCAAAAATTAAAGCGTAGGGCTTGAATATTTCAGCCTCTGAGGTCTTCTCATCTACTGAAGAAGGCTCCAGTTAAAAGCCGAAATATGTTACTGTTACGATTCGAACCTTCGTCTAGGGGCTGGTTACCTTCGTAACAATATCACTTTGAGTAGAAACTTAGAATCTTATAAAATCAGGTAATAAGGAGAGTTCAACAAGCCTTTTCCGTTTTTTATTAAAACCTTAAATGCTTATCTGAGGTATATAACAAGGTCACTTGAATATCTCATAGTCCGATCTTTTTCAATCACATAAAATTAGAGTATGTATAAGAGCGCTTAATTTAACACTTCCCATAAAAATATAGTATTTACAAGAGCGCTTATAGTAACACTACAATCAGTGTCAATAGACACACAAACACTTTAGAGTCTATATATATATACACCCGGTTAACATAGTTCTCTTGAGTATCACTTAGAAGATATAATACATCACTGAATTTCACAACGAATTCCTACGATGATAATCCGACAGATTCTTAGCAAACAGTTCCTCTAAAGAGTAAGAGCGCTTAATCCAGAATAGCGATGAACAGCTGAGACCTCTTTACCGAGACAGAGGGAAGGGAGGACTGTCCACAACAGAACACTCCGGTATAACCTCAACTCGGTCAAGAGGGTAGAGAGGGCTGAACTACCTCAACAAGAGCATACCTCGTTAAACCTTAGACAGGCGTTACAAACCTACCTAACACATTACTCCCTATATATATACATTATACCCGGGTATACTAATTACAAATTCATAAACCAGATAATATTATAAACTAGTGGAATCTTTAATTAGCTTTATTAAAGAAACCCTGAGTATAATATTAAGTGGACAATTCCATATAAATTATATATAAAGACCTTGGGCGTAACACCCCCCCCTCCGAGGACTAAACGTCGCCGTATAAGATGACTTCACCAAAAGAATGACATAAAACACAAGTCTTTCTATTGACCAAAGACCTTGACGACAAAATGCTTCTTCAAGAAGCAACTTGAAATTCTTGGGTCACCCAACTACAGAAGCGTCGACACCAGCGCTTCAGGTAAAAGAAGTGTTTCCAGTAAGAGACCTCCGGTGACCCTTGACAGCAGGGGAAGCCAGGTCAAGACAACAGGAGACATAGCCACTGCAGAAATAAGTTCTGGATACCATAAGGTGGCTTTAGAAAGCATAGCAGGTCTCCTCAGTGGTTACAAGAATCGATTAGCTGTAAATAGACAAATACAAAACATTAAAGCGATGCCTTAAAAGAAAATATAAAGTAAAAATAAATTTCCTTGCTAACGTCTTTGAATAGAAGCAAAAAAAAATTAAAATTATGAAATTACATTTAATGACGTTTCTTTAGGGACGGGACAGTGCATCTGCAATAACATTATCAGCTCCTTTAATATGTTGAATACTTATAGCAAATGGTTGTATCCTAAGGGACCATCTTTGAATTCTAGCATTTTTGGCCTTCATAGTGTTTATAAACGTTAAGGGATTATGATCAGTTCTTACTCTAATTTTATGAGGAGTGGTCCCAAGATAGACTTCAAAATGTTCCAAAGCTAAGACCAAAGCTAGTGCCTCTTTTTCAACGGTAGCATACGTTAATTGATGGGATTTCAATTTAGCAGAAAAATAACAGACTGGGTGTAAAAGGTCGGAAGAGGAGGAAGGTTGTAGAAGAACAGCGCCACAGCGTAATCACTGGCATCCACTTGTAAAGTAAAAGGAGCTTCGAACACAGGGCTCTGTAGGACTGGAGAGGAACCAAGTAGACGCTTTAGACGAGTAAAGGCTAGCTCACTTGCAGTTGTCCATGCAAAGGGAACTTTAGAACTTGTAAGTTCAAAAAGGGGTGCCGCCACTTGTGAAAAATTAGGGCAAAACCGCGGTAGTAACCAGCCATCCCTAGGAACCTTTGCACGCCCTTCTTGTCTTTCGGAACGGGAAATCCATAATAGCCAGAATCTTAGCATTGACTGGGGCAACAGTTCCTTGTCCTATATTAAATCCCAAGTATTTTATTCGGGCTTGTCCGAACTCACATTTAGTTAGATTGACAGTAAAATGGTGCTCGTCTAGTTTTTTCAGAAGGGCCTCCAGTCGTATCTTGTGTTGGTGCCAGTCATCACTAAATACTACCAGATCATCAAGGTAGGCTTCGACGCCTTCCAAGTCGAACGTCAGCCTGTTCATAAGCCTCTGGAAGGTAGAAGCCGCGTTTCAGAGTCCGAAGGGCATCACTAGGTAATTAAACAGGCCTCCAGGCACTGTAAAAGAAGAAATTTCCTGAGCTCGTGGTGATAAAGGCACCTGATAATAACCACGCAGGAGGTCCAAACGACTGACGTATTTGGCACTGGAAATTTTGTCAATCAGGTCGTCAACCCTAGGAAGGGAAATCCATCTGGCACCGTTATGGAATTTACTCTACGATAGTCGGTACACATTCTATATGAACCGTCCGACTTAGGTACCAGGACACACGGAGAAGCCCAAGGGCTCTTACTAGGTTCAATCAAACCATGGTCCAGTAGGAAATGTATCTCATCCCTTAGAGCCTTATTCTTAACTGGGCTAACCCGATAAGGTGCTTGTTTGATCGGTGCAGCTCCTTGCACGTCCACATCGTGCATCCCCATAGAACATTGTCGGGGGATATCTCCAAAGAGACTGCTATAAGTGTAGATCAAGTCTCTGATTTCACTTGCTCTTCCCTTGTCTAAATTACTGAAAAATTTATCTAGGTTTCCCAATATTTCGAGTTCTTTAATCTTATCTCTACTCCCGGGAACAATCTTCCTTACTGGGGTCGTCTTCTTGAGAGCGCATAGCAGCCATAGGGATGACACCTTCATGGTATTTCTTCAGCTGATTTATGTGGTAAGTATGAGTAGACTTCTTCTTTCCGGTGTTCTCACCACATAATTTACTTTACTTAGTTTCTTCAACACTTCCATAGGACCCTCGTACTTGGGTTGCAAGGTATGCCCCGGCACCGGCTTTAGGGCTAATACTTTGTCTCCCACGTTCAAAGAACGTTCAACAGCGGACTTGTCATAACGTTGTTTCATTTGATTTTGAGCTCGTCTCAGGTTATCGGCAGCCACTTGCCGAGTAAATGACAAGTGTTGCTGCATTGCTGAGGGAGACAGACGTAAAGGAGGTTCTGTTCGTCCCGACCACACGTCCTTTAACATTGCTAACGGCCCTCTGACTGCATGACCATAAATAAGCTCAAAGGGGCTATATCACAGGCTTTCCTGTTCACTCTCTCGTAGGGCAAGGAGGAGGAATGGAAGGCCTTCGTCCCAGTCCTTTGAGAACTGCTCGCAATAGGCCCTCATCATGACCTTGAGTGTTTGGTGGAACCTCTCCAAGGCTCCCTGGGTTTGCGGTCTATAAGCTGTTGAAACTATGGGTTTAATTCCGACCCTGGACAAAGCCTCACGAAAAACCTTTGATGTAAAATTCGTTCCTTGGTCGGATTGGATCTCCTTAGGTAATCCGAACTGTGCGAAGAACCGAAACAAGACTCTTACAATAGCCTTAACACTAATTTTTCGTAGGGGCACGGCTTCCGGATACCGGGTTGTCGTATCCATAATAGTAAGGAGGTATTGGTTGCCGAGCTTGGTTTTTGGAAGAGGTCCCACACAGTCTACTATGAGTCGAGAGAAGGGCTCACCTTCTACGGCAATGGGTACAAGTGGTACAGGTGGAGGTTTTTGTGCGGGTTTCCCCACAGTCTGACAAATTGAACAGTTCCTCAAGTACTCGGTCACAGTACTTTTCATCTTCGGCCAGAAAAAATACCGGGCCAATTTTCCTAAAGTTTTCCGCACTCCCAAATGCCCTCCCATGGGGCTAGAATGGGCCACCTCCAACACCAACTCTCGAAACCTAACAGGCAAAACTACTACCTGTTTGACCTTATGGGCGTTGGTTATCTGCAGAGATAGCAGCTGGAGATTTCTTCATCAGAATACCGTCAGCATAATAGAAACATTCTTCCATCCCCTCAGCTTCCATCTCTGTAAGCACTTGCTCTCTTGCCTGTTTTAAAGATGGGTCTTCTAGCTGTTCCTTCACTAGGTTGTCTCGGTTAAAGTCACCACTCTGTAGAGGGGTAAAGTCTACCACTCGGGTCTCTGGGAACTGATCTTCGACGTCTGGTCGATCAACGGCACTAAACAGTGCTTCCAAACCCCAATCTGAAGACACATCCTCAGTAGGAAGGGATTCCGGAGTTTTAGCCATAGCCCTTGTTATAGCTGTGAGAGGAAATAGACGAGGACCTTCCTTACATCCTTCAATGGCATAAGCCTCTCCTGAGGAATTCTCTGTAACATAAGGTTCTCTGCTTATTCCTCCTCTTCCTAAATCATTACCCACAAGTAGGTCAACCAACTTTATAGGAAAATCAGTCTCCGAAATGCCCACAACAGCCTCACCCTGATATGAATCTAAATTCACATACACCTTATGAAGGGGACTCTCGTGATGGCGCCACCGTAACCTTCTAGCAGAACATCTAGGTTAGTATAGGTGTTTTCATTTAAAGGAAGCACTCCTTTTCTCAATAGAGTCAGGTAGCTACCCGTATCTCGATAGGATACTATGTCTACCAGTTGGTCCTCTGTAATTCCAGCCTTACCCTTGGAAAAGTAGGGAAGCATGGCCTCCGTTACTTTATCAGAGAGCTCTCCGAGGGAATTAGGCATTTCGACTTGGAGGACTGGTCAGCTAAGGCTTGCTCTTTTTGTGGACACTCCTGCTCCTTCAGCTTAGAAGATGTCATTAGTGCAGGTAAGGTTTCTGCACCGGAACGCCTATGATCACGGTCCAACTGGAAACAAGAGCGTCTCAAATGGCCGGGTTTCTGGCAATAGGAGCAAGTATGTCCTCTTCTAGGAGTATCTACTTCATAATATGATGGTCTTCCTTTACCTGTGAAAGCACGAGTGTAGACTTTCTCTAAACGAGGAGGTGCAGTCTGCTGATCCGTTTTCCTAGGAGAATATGGCTGACTCTTAGAAGAATATAACCTAGTCTTCTCTCGAGATGACTTTTCCTTTGTCAATTGAGAAGTTATCTCAAAATGGTCTGCTAAGGAAGCAGAGGCCAACACGTCTGCTGTCTGATGTTCAATTACAAAGGTACGTACGTCCCCAGTCAGGGTGTTGTGAAATTCCTCTTGCAGGATTAACTGCATCAAGCGCTCCATGGAATCACAACCTGTAGACCTCAACCATCGTTCTAGAGCCACTTTCTTTGTCGGGCGAATTCTACCCAGGTCTGGCCAGGTAGTCGTCGTAGAGAGCGGAAGGTACGCTGATAACTTAAGGGAAGCAAGTCATACTCCTTTAATATTATCTTCTTCACCGCTTCGTAATCAGCATACTTGTCGTAAGGAAGAGCTGCTGTACAGGCTTGTGCCTTACCAGTAAGGGTGGTGTGAAGTAAGGTAGCCCAATGTTCCCGTGGCCATTGCATACCTCTTGCCTGATTCTCAAATGTGTCGAAGTAAGTGTCTAAGTCCTTCTCACAGAATCTAGGCACTAATAAGGCAGCCTTGTGCAGGTCAAAAGACAAGGTTGAAGGGGCAGATGATTTACTCCTCTCCTCATCTTTTGTCTCTCGAATCTGATGTTTTCCCTCTCGAATTCTTCTTTATACAGCTGACGTTGTGCTTCTAGTTGTGCTGTCTGCAACTTTATGAGATGTTCCATACGTTGAAAGTGTTCGAGAGAGAGGGAGACAAAGGTACAGGAGGAGTAGGAGGATGGAGTCCCTCTAGACGAAGCTTGGGACGAGTTCCAACTCCTGTCGTCCGCACACGACCAGGGCTTGCTAAAGGGCTCTCATTACCTGATTCAAGTGATACGTTGTCTGTATGCAGAGCCTCTGCTCCCAGAGTGAGGTTTTCAAATGAAGTCGCTAAGTCGTCTACTCCTAGAGCCAAAGATTCCACTGGGAGTGGCCCTACATGAGGGTTCAATATCTGGGCTGTATCAGAAGGTGGAGGAAACAACATGTTCTGAATCATAGAACGGAGAGTACCAGCCGTATAACGATTGTTATAGGGAACTCCCAGACTTTTAGCAACTTGCCAGCATTGCTGTAGGGTAAAGTCTCCAACGTATCCGGAGTTAAGTCCTTCACCAACTGTGGTATGTCACGTTCCATTGTAAAGTTAGATCTCCCGGACAGGCCCCCACTTGTTACGATTCGAACCTTAGTCTAGGGGCTGGTTACCTTCGTAACAATATCACTTTGAGTAGAAACTTAGAATCTTATAAAATCAGGTAATAAGGAGAGTTCCACAAGCCTTTCCCGTTTTTATTAAAACCTTAAATGCTTATCTGAGGTATATAACAAGGTCACTTGAATATCTCATAGTCCGATCTTTTTCAATCACATAAAATTAGAGTATGTATAAGAGCGCTTAATTTAACACTTCCCATAAAAATATAGTATTTACAAGAGCGCTTATAGTAACACTACAATCAGTGTCAATAGACACACAAACACTTTAGAGTCTATATATATAACACCGGTTAACATAGTTCTCTTGAGTATCACTTTGAAGATATAATACATCACTGAATTTCACAACGAATTCCTACGATGATAATCCGACAGATTCTTAGCAAACAGTTCCTCTAAAGAGTAAGAGCGCTTAATCCAGAATAGCGATGAACAGCTGAGACCTCTTTACCGAGACAGAGGGAAGGGAGGACTGTCCACAACAGAACACTCCGGTATAACCTCAACTCGGTCAAGAGGGTAGAGAGGGCTGAACTACCTCAACAAGAGCATACCTCGTTAAACCTTAGACAGGCGTTACAAACCTACCTAACACATTACTCCCTATATATATACATTATACCCGGGTATACTAATTACAAATTCATAAACCAGATAATATTATAAACTAGTGGAATCTTTAATTAGCTTTATTAAAGAAACCCTGAGTATAATATTAAGTGGACAATTCCATATAAATTATATATAAAGACCTTGGGCGTAACAGTTACTCTCTCTATTTAGTTCTCGTTATTGACGTCTCCAAGTTGTTTTCACCTCTCCACTAACTAGTTTTCATTATACTATCAATATTGCATCGACAATTTGAGTTATATACAATATCTACATAACTTACCATTCATTTATGTCTATTATTATATTTCCTTGCAACCATTATATATAAGAGGATGTGATACCGTACGATACGATAATACGGAAGAATGAAGAATATGGAAACAAGATCGGAGTACAAGACAAACCATTCAAAAGTACCTAAGTCAAATGTGAGAAACCTGGGAGTGATAGTGTTAGAAGATCTTGCATTCAAGGATCATAACAATGTTATTATCGCAGCTGCAAGAAAAATCATAGGTTGGATAACTAGAACTTTCAAAACAAAAGATGATAAGTCAGTGATGATGATCTTCAGGTCACTGGTTCTCTCTAGGCTGGAGTGTTGCTGTGTACTAACGACCCTTCAAGCCTGGCGAGATTGCTTAGCTGGAGAATGTACAGAGAACATTCACAGCTTGAATAAACTAAGTCAAACACCAAACTTACTGTGTGCCTTAAAACGTAGGCGAGAAAGATGCATCATAAACTATACCTGGAAGATACTGGAGGGATTAGTCCCAAACCTGCAAACCGAAATTATTAATTATGAACCGAAGAGGCTTGGCCAATGGTGCATGATACCTCCAATGAAAAGCAGGGGAGCGATGAGTATACTGAGAGAGAACGCAATAAGTGTTAAGGGACCACGACTCTTCAACACACACCCATCATACATAAGGGGATTACCAATAAACTCCTAGTTGTTCTGAAGAGGGAACTCGAGAGCTTCCTCAAAAACAGTTCCTGATAGCGGGGTTGTAGTGCATACGATGGACTGCAGGCGGCGGGCACTAACAACTTCAGGGATCAGCCCAGCAACTAGGAGATCCTGGTCTGAGTAGGCGGGGGTGATGACCTCCGGAAGCAACTCCAGGTAATCTCCAGGCGAGAGGTGAGGTTGTAACTTCACCCACGTGAGAGGTGAGGTTGTAACTTCACTCACGTGAGAGGTGAGGTTGTAACTTCACTCACGTGAGAGGTGAGGTTGTAACTTCACTCACGTGAGAGGTGAGGTTGTAACTTCACCCACGTGAGAGGTGAGGTTGTAACTTCACTCACGTGAGAGGTGAGGTTGTAACTTCACTCACGTGAGAGGTGAGGTTGTAACTTCACCCACGTGAGAGGTGAGGTTGAATCACCACGAGGTGAGGTTGTAACTTCACTCACGTGAGAGGTGAGGTTGTAACTTCACCACGTGAGAGGTGAGGTTGTAACTTCACCCACGTGAGAGGTGAGGTTGTAACTTCACCACGTGAGAGGTGAGGTTGTCTTCACTCACGTGAGATGAGTTGTAACTTCACTCACGTGAGAGGTGAGGTGTGCTTCACTCACGTGAGAGGTGAGGTTGTAACTTCACTCACGTGAGAGGTGAGGTTGTAACTTCACCCACGTGAGAGGTGAGGTTGTAACTTCACCCACGTGAGAGGTGAGGTTGTAACTTCACTCACGTGAGGGGTGAGGTTGTAACTTCACCCACGTGAGAGGTGAGGTTGTAACTTCACCCACGTGAGAGGTGAGGTTGCATCTTCACTCACGTGAGAGGTGAGGTTGTAACTTCACTCACGTGAGAGGTGAGGTTGCATCTTCACTCACGTGAGAGGTGAGGTTGCATCTTCACCCACGTGAGAGGTGAGGTTGTAACTTCACCCACGTGAGAGGTGAGGTTGCATCTTCACTCACGTGAGAGGTGAGGTTGTAACTTCACCCACGTGAGAGGTGAGGTTGCATCTTCACTCACGTGAGAGGTGAGGTTGCATCTTCACCCACGTGAGAGGTGAGGTTGTAACTTCACCCACGTGAGAAGTGAGGTTGTAACTTCACTCACGTGAGAGGTGAGGTTGTAACTTCACCCACGTGAGAGGTGAGGTTGTAACTTCACCCACGTGAGAGTGAGGTTGTAACTTCACCCACGTGAGAGGTGAGGTTGTAACTTCACCCACGTGAGAGGTGAGGTTGTAACTTCACCCACGTGAGAGGTGAGGTTGTAACTTCACCCACGTGAGAGGTGAGGTTGTAACTTCACCCACGTGAGAGGTGAGGTTGTAACTTCACCCACGTGAGAGGTGAGGTTGTAACTTCACCCACGTGAGAGGTGAGGTTGTAACTTCACCCACGTGAGAGGTGAGGTTGTAACTTCACTCACGTGAGAGGTGAGGTTGTAACTTCACCCACGTGAGAGGTGAGGTTGTAACTTCACCCACGTGAGAGGTGAGGGAGGTGACAGCAGTCTCGGAAGTTATTAAAGCATTACTTTGATGTTTCTTGGGACAATAAAGTACGTAGCATGCTTGTTGTATTTATGGTGGCTACACTGTGTGTATAGGTATGTATGTGTGTGTATATATATAGTATATATATATATATATATATATATATATATATATATTGTGTGTGTGTGTGTGTGTGTGTGTGTGTGTGTGTGTGTGTGTGTGTGTGTGTGTGTACGTGTGCCTGGCGTCATTGAACATGTTGGTTGAGTCATAATAAGTCATGGGCGGCCACTGACGACAGAATCAAGCTCTTCCATGAGTTAACTTTATTATTAGTAAAATGACAAAAATTCAGTGGCAATGAGAGCAGATGAAGCCCTGTTTGTAGACTTGTTTAAAGCCATCACTGATGAAGCCCTGTTTGTAGACTTGTTTAAAACCATCACTGATGAAGCCCTGTCTGTAGACTTGTTTAAAGCCATCACTGATGAAGCCCTGTCTGTAGACTTGTTTAAAGCCATCACTGATGAAGCCCTGTCTGTAGATTTGTTTAAAACCATCACTTATGAAGCCCTGTTTGTAGACTTGTTTAAAACCATCACTGATGAAGCCTTGTCTGTAGACTTGTTTAAAACCATCACTGATGAAGCCCTGTCTGTAGACTTATTTAAAACCATCACTGATGAAGCCCTGTCTTGTTGAGAAGCCCTGTTTAGAAAGCCATCACTGATGAAGCCCTGTCTGTAGACTTGTTTAAAGCCATCACTGATGAAGCCCTGTCTGTAGACTTGTTTAAAACCATCACTGATGAAGCCCTGTCTGTAGACTTGTTTAAAACCATCACTGATGAAGCCCTGTCTGTAGACTTATTTAAAACCATCACTGATGAAGCCCTGTCTGTAGACTTGTTTAAAACCATCACTGATGAAGCCCTGTCTGTAGACTTGTTTAAAACCATCACTGATGAAGCCCTGTCTGTAGACTTATTTAAAACCATCACTGATGAAGCCCTGTCTGTAGACTTGTTTAAAACCATCACTGATGAAGCCCTGTCTGTAGACTTGTTTAAAACCATCACTTATGAAGACCTGTTTGTAGACTTGTTTAAAACCATCACTTATGAAGACCTGTTTGTAGACTTGTTTAAAACCATCACTGATGAAGCCCTGTTTGTAGACTTGTTTAAAACCATCACTTATGAAGACCTGTTTGTAGACTTGTTTAAAACCATCACTTATGAAGACCTGTTTGTAGACTTGTTTAAAACCATCACTGAACGTTCTTTGTGAATTCTGATATTTGTTGACTGACTGTAAGGTGAAAGACTTCATCCTGTTCATTCACTTCTGTAATATATGTTGGGTATGAAACAGTGCGGAAGATATATTTTTTTTATCAACAATGGTTCTGGTGATAAAATTTTAGATTTTTTTTTTTAGGAAATCTTATAAAAAAAACCCAGCGAATTTTCTTTTTCTTCTGTTCAATTATATATCAAGTTGGTCAACCCCCCCCCCCCCAAAAAAAAAAAAAAGTCAATGGAACGAAAGATAAAGTTTGAATTTTAAATAAAATGAAGCATTCTTTTCAGCATAATTTTCAACGTACATCAATATAAATTTTATCATTAAATTAATTTAATTTTGAGAGTCTTTTGCTCGCTGATTTCTTATCCAGATCAGATACGAAGCACAATTGTTTTCCCCTCCTCCAGTGGTCCGTTTTTGAAGTAGTTACTTGAGCTGTGAGTTAAGATGGTTTGTGTCGCTGTGGTGCAGGTGAGAGTTATTTATCTTGCTTGCTCTTATTACACCAAAATAACTACGGAACGGGTGGGGTTTGAACCCACGGTGAGCGAGTGGTAAAACTCCCGGCCAGTGAGTAAGCCCATGGGCCAGCTGGCTACAATAACATCCATCAATGGTTTGTTTACAATCGTGTTATTGATATTTGGTGAGTGATGATTACAGCAGTTTCTGGGGCACTGCCTTACCACAACCTAGTGCCAATATTATCACATATTTAACATGCAGTTTAATTTATAAAGTTAACTAATTTGTCTTTGTTATCTGTATTATAAGGGAAAACAATGTTGTTAAGAAGAGCTTCGTTCGTATCTACAGTAACACGAAACACAAATTACTTTCATCACGCAATATACAATGTCCCAAACTGACGGCAAGTCGTTGACCCCAACTTTGTGAAGTTTTTCACTTGAATTGATGGGTTTAACATGCAACCCAAACCCATCCTGTGGGTGGTGATGGTGGAGGGCTAAATTAACCTTCCATTTTACCGAATCTATCACGATGTGATTTTCAATTATCCTGATGGTTATCTCTGCGGTTAGTTTCCGCTGCTGGTACTGGTGACCTCTGTTTACACCCGTATGTAACTTTTTTAAGAGCTCTATCCCTGATTTCAACAGCAGTGATATCAATATTCTATATGAATGTCGCATTTTTTTCTGACTGCCTTAAAATTCTTCTCTTACAATTTTGATGTTTTGGCGCTTTTAAACACGACGGCGACGACTATGACTTGAAAACAAAGGAAGACCTCGCTGGGGAGGACGTGTTAAGCGGGGACGTGGAACACAACAAGAATAGCTTAGTAAGAAGGGTCGTAAGGGCTAAGGAAAGGGCCAGAAATGCTCTGCATAACTATGGGCTTTCTGCATGCACAGCTATCACCCATCACTGTACAAACACTGTGTCATGCTGAAATAAAACATTATTATTATTATTATTATTATTATTATTATTATTATTATTACCTGCTGAGAGATCATGGTAATTTGTATTAAGGTAGTGTTATGACAGGCCTGGCAGATATACCTGGAGGGAGTTCCAAGGGTCAACGCCCCCGCGGCCCGGTCTACGACCAGGCCTCGCGGTGGATCAGGGCCTGATCAACCATGCTGTTTCTGCCGACCTCACACACTCCAACATACGAACCACAGCCCGGCTGATTTGGCACTGACTTTAGGTATCTGTCCAGCTCCCTCTTGAAGTCAACCAGGGGTCTACTGGTAATGCCCTTTATGGCTGGTGGGAGGCTGTTGAACAGTCTTGGGCCCCGGACACTTATTGTGTTTTGGGGCCCAAGACTGTTCAACAGCCTCCCACCAGCCATAAGGGCATTACCAGTAGACCCTGGTTGTCTTCAAGAGGGAGCTGGACAGATACCTAAAGTCAGTGCCAGATCAGCCGGGCTGTGGTTCGTACGTTGGACTACGTGCAGCCAGCAGTAACAGCCTCGTTGATCAGGCCCTGATTTACCGGGAGGTCTGGTCATAGACCGGGCCGCGGGGACGTTGATCCCCGGAATGCCCTCCAGGTAGACTCCAGGTAGGTTACTGGGCTGGATTCCACAAATGACTGGACATGGATCACTAACCTAACCAGTCATAACCCACAGACACCCTCTCATTTCTTCTGAATTCTTTTCTTACCTCTAGTTACACGTGGGCAGTTGTGGAGACGGTTGCACTATTGATCTCTGGTGGGGGTAATCGGCTAGACCCCCTACACTTAACCCCAAAGTACAAGAAATGCGCATTCATTAAACCTGAGGTACTTACGTTTAGCGTGGGGGTCGTGGACACCTGAGATACCTGTACGAGTCACGTGTAACTGCCTGGTACAGTAGCGAGACAGCTGTTTCGTGATGAAATGTTTAATTCGGGTTGTAAGGTGTTATCAAGTGTTAAGAGTACTTCACTGCACAAGGCCTGTGTTCACCCGCTTAAGTTTCGTGTGACTAATTAGGGGTAGGCCGGCGCTGCCTACCCAGCGGGCACTCAGGGAACAAGTGGCCAATGCTCACAACTGTGTTGTGAAAATCAGTTAATCTGTCTAATTAACTCTAACTTAGCTTAAATACGTATTAGTAGTGTACAGTACATCAGCCCACAAGCAGTACGTGACAGCCTCAGAACGTGACAACACACTGGGGATCTTAATTCCATCCTTATGTGGTAAAGAAAGACAAATTCAGTTATATGGCATCCTTTATTGGTGACGTTTCGCCCTGACAGTGGGCTTCATCCAGAATTATTACCTGTGTTGGATTAATAAGCAAACTGCTAGGCGAAACTTCTCCACAATAAAGATACCCATTGTGTGGGTAACTCATCTCACTACCTGACCTCCATCCTTGGCTGTTTACAAGCCAATCCCTTGAAAACAAGAACTGCTACAACGTTGTGGCTGCCACACAACACCGCAGCAGCTGCCCTCCTCCTCGTACACCTGAGCCTTCTATCAGACAACGTTGCTGACCTCCTTGTACACCTATGTCTTCTACCAGACAACGTTGTGGCTGCCGTCTACAACACTGGTCTGGTATACCTGTGTCTTCTACCAGACAACGTTGTGGCTGCCGTCCACAACACTGGCCTGGTATACCTGTGTCTTCTACCAGACAACGTTGTGGCTGCCGTCCACAACACTGGCCTGGTACACATGTGTCTTCTACCAGACAACGTTGTGGCTGCCGTCTACAACACTGGCCTGGTATACCTGTGTCTTCTACCAGACAACGTTGTACTTGCCGTCCACAACACTGGCCTGGTATACCTGTGTGTTCTACCAGACAACGTTGTGGTTGCCGTCCACAACACTGGCCTCGTATACCTGTGTCTTCTACCAGACAACGTTGTGGCTGCCGTCCACAACACTGGCCTGGTATAGCTGTGTCTTCTACCAGACAACGTTGTGGCTGCCGTCTACAAAACTGGCCTGGTATACCTGTGTCTTCTACCAGACAACGTTGTGGTTGCCGTCCACAACACTGGCCTGGTATACCTGTGTGTTCTACCAGACAACGTTGTGGTTGCCGTCCACAACACTGGCCTGTATACCTGTGCTTCTACCAGACAACGTTGTGGCTGCCGTCCACAACACTGGCCTGTATAGCTGTGTCTTCTACCAGACAACGTTGTGGCTGCCGTCCACAACACTGGCCTGGTATACCTGTGTGTTCTACCAGACAACGTTGTGGCTGCCGTCCACAGCACTGGCCTGGTATACCTGTGTCTTCTACCAGACAACGTTGTGGCTGCCGTCTACAACACTGGCCTGGTATACCTGTGTCTTCTACCAGACAACGTTGTGGCTGCCGTCTACAACACTGGCCTGGTATACCTGTGTCTTCTACCAGACAACGTTGTGGTTGCCGTCCACAACACTGGCCTGGTATACCTGTGTCTTCTACCAGACAACGTTGTGGCTGCCGTCCACAACACTGGCCTGGTATACCTGTCTTCTACCAGACAACGTTGTGGCTGCCGTCCACAACACTGGCCTGGTATACCTGTCTTCTACCAGACAACGTTGTGGCTGCCGTCCACAACACTGGCCTGGTATACCTCAGCCTCCCACCAGATGGCTCTCCTGGGTATCGTCTTTTATCAGGAACACTTGACATCAGTTTTCAGAGTACAGTAAAATTTCCTTACCTCTCGCTGCTCTCCTCAACGACTCTTTCAAAATGATTTTTTTTTTTATTCTGGTGAAAAAAAAATATTTACCTGTCACTTACTGTACATATATTGAACGCCAAATTTTATAAAACATACACAATTTTTATAGAACATACACTATATTAACATACATTATATACAAAAATATATATAAATACACACACTTTTATAGAACATACACTAAATTAGATTATACACAAAATTTATATAAAACACACTTAATTTATACAGAACACAGTAAATTTACATAGATCATGAACTAATTTCACGACCTGCAGGTTATACGAGGACACACACATTCTAACTCGACCTGCAAGTTATACGAGGACACACATTATAACTCGACCTGCAGGTAATACGAGGACACACACATTATAACTCGACCTGCAGGTAATACGAGGACACACACATTATAACTCGACCTGCAGGTTATACGAGGACACACACATTCTAACTCGACCTGCAGGTAATACGAGGACACACATTCTAACTCGACCTGCAGGTTATACGAGGACACACATTCTAACTCGACCTGCAGGTTATACGAGGACACACACATTCTAACTTGACCTGCAGGTTATACGAGGACACACACATTCTAACTCGACCTGCAGGTTATACGAGGACACACACATTCTAACTCGACCTGCAGGTTATACGAGGACACACATATTCTAACTCGACCTGCAAGTTATACGAGGACACACATTATAACTCGACCTGCAGGTAATACGAGGACACACACATTCTAACTCGACCTGCAGGTAATACGAGGACACACATTCTAACTCGACCTGCAGGTAATACGAGAACACACATTCTAACTCGACCTGCAGGTTATACGAGGACACACACATTCTAATTCGACCTGCAGGTTATACGAGGACACACACATTCTAACTCGACCTGCAGGTTATACGAGGACACACCCACACATTCTGTTTTCCTTGTAAAAGTACACTGCGCACACCTGAGCTTTAATGTTGTACACTGACGTAAATAGTGACCCCCGAGTGACGTAAGTACTGGCACTAAGGTAAGTGTTAACGCTGAGCCAGGTGTAACTGGTTGTAGAGGAGAGAAGTGAGTGGGACAAGCAGCAATCCCTCGGTGTCAGAACTCAGTATGTGTTCCGAGACCACCTTGGTGATTTTCCTGACCCTCTTTGAGCTATTTAACCCTTGTGGGTTTTGCGCTTCCCCTGATTAATGAGAAAAAAAAATTATGTCTGTCTCTGTGTGACTTGCAAATCTCCGACCGGAGAATATTGTATGGTATGAGAGTCGGAGATTCTCACATTGGTAGAGGCAAACTGTACCAGGACTAAGATTCATGTTGAAAATGGTATAAAATACCGAAAAGTTGATGATTAAGACATGTGAAACAGGTATCTTTATAGTTTATTGTTGCAACAATAAAGATTCCCAACTGTTGCACTCGTGTCTTAATCGTCAACTAAAGTTCATGTTAAGAAAGTGTTACTTGGGTTTCACAAAGTCTATCAGGTTGAATGATTTTCTCTTTGCTTTTTTGTTCCAACTTTTCGTTTATGAAATACTCATAACTTGATCATCTAACCGACTTCAAGTTATCAACGCTTGTACACGGCAGCCGGAGCCAGACTCTGGCAACAACTGGCAGGTGCAGGTGCGCTGTACCCGAAGTTGTTCAACACATTCACAGCATCCTGGAATAGCTCAGGTAAGTTCTGAAACCCTCAGTGGAGTATCTTTCAGACGTTAAAAAAAAGGTGGCTCTCAGTTCAGTGACAGCGGAGACAAGGTGGCTCTCAGTACAGTGACAGCGGAGACAAGGTGGCTCTCAGTACACGTGGACAGGAGACAAGGTGGCTCTCAGTACAGTGACAGTGGAGACAAGGTGGCTCTCAGCACAGTGACGGGGAACAAGGTGGTCTCAGTACAGTGACAGTGAGGACAAGGTGGCTCTCAGTACAGTGACGGTGGAGACAAGGTGGCTCTCAGTACAGTGACGGTGAGACAGGTGGCTCAGACAGGAGTGGAGCAAGGTGGCTCTCAGTACAGTGACAGTGGAACAAGGGGGGGGGGGGGTTTTTTCAGTACAGTGACAGGAGACAAGGTGGCTCAGTACAGGACAGTGGAGACAGGTGGCTCAGACAGTGACAGTGGAACAGGTCTCAGTACAGTGACGGTGAGACAAGGTGGCTCTCAGCAGACGGGAGACAAGGTGCTCTAGACAGTGACGGGAACAAGGTGGCTCTCAGTACAGTGACAGTGGAGACAAGGTGGCTCTCAGTACAGTGACAGGGAGACAAGGTGGCTCTCAGTACATGACGGTGAGACAAGGTGGCCTCAGTACAGTGACGGGAGACAAGGTGGCTCTCAGTACAGTGACGGGAGACAAGGTGGCTCTCAGACAGTGACAGTGGAGACAAGGTGGCTCTCAGTACAGTGACAGTGGAGACAAGGTGGCTCTCAGTACAGTGACAGGTGAGTGAGACAAGGTGGCTCTCAGTACAGTGACGTGGAGACAAGGTGGCTCTCAGTACAGTGACGGTGTGAGCAAGGTGGCTCTCAGTACAGTGACAGTGGAGACAAGGTGGCTCTCAGTACAGTGACGTGGAGACAAGGTGGCTCTCAGTACAGTGACGGTGGAGACAAGGTGGCTCTCGTACAGTGACAGTGGAGACAAGGTGGCCACAGTGACAGTGGACAAGGTGGCTCTCAGTACAGTGACAGTGGGACAAGGTGGCCTCAGTCAGTGACGGTGGAGACAAGGTGGCTCTCAGTACAGTGACAGGTGTAGACAAGGTGGCTCCAGTACATGAGACAGGTGGTAGACAAGGTGGTCAGTCTCAGTACAGTGACGGTGGAGACAAGGTGGCTCGTACAGTGCTCAGACAGTGGCTCAGACAGTGACAGTGGAGACAAGGTGGCTCTCAGTACAGTGACGGAGACAAGGTGGCTCTCAGTACAGTGACAGTGGAGACAGGTGGCTCTCAGTACAGTGACGGTGGAGACAAGGTGGCTCTCAGTACAGTGACAGGGGACAAGGTGGCTCTCAACAGTGACGGTGGAGCAGGTGGTCAGACAGTTGACGGTGGAGACAAGGTGGCTCTCAGTACAGTGACGGTGGAGACAAGGTGGCTCTCAGTACAGTACAGGGGACAAGGTGGCTCTCAGTACAGTGACGTGGGCAAGGTGGCCTCAGAAGTCGGGGAGACAAGGTGGCTCTCAGTACAGTGACGTGGAGACAAGGTGGTCTCGCAGTACAGTGACAGGTGGAGACAAGGTGGCTCGCAGTACAGTGACAGTGGGACAAGGGGCTCCGTACAGAGGACAGGTGGAGTACAGGGCTGGCTCTCAGTACTAGTGACAAGGTGGATACAGGAGTGGCAGGTCTCAGACAGTACGGTGGGACAAGGTGGCTCTCAGTACAGTGACGGTGGAGACAAGGTGGCTCTCAGTACAGTGACGTGGTGACAAGGTGGCTCTCAGTACAGTGACGGTGGAGACAAGGTGGCTCTCAGTACAGTGACGGTGGTGACAAGGTGGCTCTCAGTACAGTGACGGTGGAGACAAGGTGGCTCTCAGTACAGTGACGGTGGTGACAAGGTGGCTCTCAGTACAGTGACGGTGGAGACAAGGTGGCTCTCAGTACAGTGACGGTGGAGACAAGGTGGCTCTCAGTACAGTGACGGTGGAGACAAGGTGGCTCTCAGTACAGTGACAGTGGAGACAAGGTGGCTCTCAGTACAGTGACAGTGGAGACAAGGTGGCTCTCAGTACAGTGACAGTGGAGACAAGGTGGCTCTCAGTACAGTGACAGTGGAGACAAGGTGGCTCTCAGTACAGTGACAGTGGAGACAAGGTGGCTCTCAGTACAGTGACAGTGGAGACAAGGTGGCTCTCAGTACAGTGACAGTGGAGACAAGGTGGCTCTCAGTACAGTGACAGTGGAGACAAGGTGGCTCTCAGTACAGTGACAGTGGAGACAAGGTGGCTCTCAGTACAGTGACAGTGGAGACAAGGTGGCTCTCAGTACAGTGACAGTGGAGACAAGGTGGCTCTCAGTACAGTGACAGTGGAGACAAGGTGGCTCTCAGTACAGTGACAGTGGAGACAAGGTGGCTCTCAGCATGACAGTGACAGTGGAGACAAGGTGGCTCTCAGTACAGTGACAGTGGAGACAAGGTGGCTCTCAGTACAGTGACAGTGGAGACAAGGTGGCTCTCAGTAATTGCAGTGACAGTGGAGACAAGGTGGCTCTCAGTAAAAGTGACGGTGGAGACAAGGTGGCTCTCAGTACAGTGACAGTGGAGACAAGGTGGCTCTCAGTACAGTGACAGTGGAGACAAGGTGGCTCTCAGTACAGTGACGGTGGAGACAAGGTGGCTCTCAGTACAGTGACGGTGGAGACAAGGTGGCTCTCAGTACAGTGACAGTGGAGACAAGGTGGCTCTCAGTACAGTGACGGTGGAGACAAGGTGGCTCTCAGTACAGTGACAGTGGAGACAAGGTGGCTCTCAGTACAGTGACGTGGAGACAAGGTGGCTCTCAGTACAGTGACAGTGGAGACAAGGTGGCTCTCAGTACAGTGACGGTGGAGACAAGGTGGCTCTCAGTACAGTGACAGTGGAGACAAGGTGGCTCTCAGTACAGTGACAGTGGAGACAAGGTGGCTCTCAGTACAGTGACAGTGGAGACAAGGTGGCTCTCAGTACAGTGACAGTGGAGACAAGGTGGCTCTCAGTACAGTGACAGTGGAGACAAAGTGGCTCTCAGTACAGTGACAGTGGAGACAAGGTGGCTCTCAGTACAGTGACAGTGGAGACAAGGTGCTCTCAGTACAGTGACAGTGGAGACAAGGTGGCTCTCAGTACAGTGACAGTGGAGACAAGGTGGCTCTCAGTACAGTGACAGTGGAGACAAGGTGGCTCTCAGTACAGTGACAGTGGTGACTGACATAGTGTAGCAGCAGATTTAACAATATTATGCAGTGTGAAATTTTTATTATAGTTCAATAACGTTTAGTAAATTTAAGTTTTACCTCTTCTGAATGGCTTCATTATTTAATGGCTGATGGATCTTAGGGCCAGAATAATACCTTCAAAGTTAGCTTTGTGTGCTGGCAAACTTGTTGATCAAGTTAATCGGTGGTTTAAAAAAACAAACACGTGAGTGAACACTTGGACATATGTGTTAGAAAACGTTACGCTCCTGGGACCTTGATCACTTCTAACACACACAAATATAGTCTGAATAAGTCCAGATGTGAAATTTTATAGAAGTTGTTAAAAAAAACTTGGAATTGTTGGAATCAGATTAATTAATGCATAATGCTTTTATTGATAGGCTTCAAACTTTTGCTATTGGTAGGCTTTATTAAAATAAAGCTTGGCGCTCATTTTGAGCTGTGTAAGTTTTAATTTTCCAATTTTATTAAATAAACTGTTTCTAATGTAAGAATTCGATTATCAATCTTCTGATCGGCTTCAAACCCTAAACAATAACGAATTTTAACTGAAAATATTTTTGTATTGATTTTGGACTGTGTGGATGCAATCTATTTTTTAAACCAATTTTATCAAACTGGATTTTCTTAAAAATAAAAATCACACATTTTTTTTATTGTAGGATTGTAGAGAATTTAAAATAGAAAATAAAAATTCGCGATTTTCGGAACATTTCTCAGCAACATTTTTCGTTTCTTTCTCCAAAATTTTCATTTATAACTCGAGAACGCCTCTTTCGATCAACTTCAAATTTACAACGCTTGTGTACTAGATTTAAGGCAATATTCACAAGTGTATCTGCCACTCCACAACACTGAAAACACTAAATCAGTTTGAAAAAGCAAGTCATACTTTAAAAATTGTACCTTTTGTACATTAGCTCATTATTGCTCACATAATAGAGTTTAACTGCTTAACAAATCCTACTTAACTGAACATCACTGAATCATTTTGAAATATTAATCCATACTTTTAAAATCGTACTTTTGTTTATTTAGCTAACTCTCTTTGCTACATTTAAACAATCTATGTCTAGTTTTTAAGCAGTGGGATTAATTTGCCTGAGATACAATGTATGCTAGTGGTTTTCTTTTGTGCCTAACAATGTTTTATTACATGTAAACTACATTATCTTTGTACTGCATAAAATAAAAATTTGAATTTGAATTTTGTTTCCGTGTGATAACTGGAGAAAACCTCTTCTGTTCGGCTTCAAAATTTCAACACTTACGTATCTTACTTCGAAGAAGGTTGGTATTGTTAATGGAGTGTGTAGGTACATTTGTTGGATTCTGAGCAATAACTGAAGAATGGCTCATCTGATCAGAAATAAATCACTGCTTGACTTTACTGGGTTATCCCAGGATTAATATACTTAATCTCTATGGAATAAGTTTTACTTAATTACTTAGTGCATAATTACTTATATTTTAAACACTGGCAAGTCTTACTTAGATTTGGATTTATTTTGGCCTGTGTTGGTCCCAATTTGCCATTTTTATCATAGAAGAAACTGGCAAAACTGAAATACTGATTTCGTAGAGGCTCGCCTCTCCCAGCACACACTCAAATGCTCTAATCTTAAGAACAAACGTGACTTGACCTGATCTTCGTCTGTCTTTCTCATCTCTCGCTGCCTTGACCTGGCTTCTGACTTTCATTCCGTTTCTCACACACTCGTGACTTGAAAATGATGGAGAGCGAATCCAAAACCTCGTCAAGTTCAATTTTATGTGCAGTCGTATAGATGGTGTATGCAAAAACCCACAAGTTGATGAATGAGACATGTGCAATACTTATCCCCTCAAAGGAGGTTCCTTGATGCTGGTCAGGGGCTCTTAATCTTAAGAATTGGACTCGTGTTCCCGTTACTTGAATCGAGTCTTGAGTGCCTTCCAGTGCCGCTATATGACCCATTAATGGTTTAGCGCTCCCCACCATGACTGGAATAATGTGCAACACTTATGTGTCATTTCAGCAGTAATGGCACCCGAGTGCTGCAGAGGTATTTTATTCATCAGTCTGTTTATATGTAAAATACTGAATATGCTGTGACTATCACCAGTCTCCTTAGTCTCATAGGAGTACATCACTTATAGTGTGAGTGACGAGCGAAACATCACTTATAGTGTGAGTGACCAGTAAAACATCACTTATAGTGTGAGTGACCAGTGAAACATCACTTATAGTGTGAGTGACCAGTGAAACTACAATCATGTCATTGTCATCTATCACTGCTTGAGAAATACATGAATGAGACACGTGCAAGTGTTGTTGCACGTGTCTTATTCAGCAAGGCACAATACTGTGGCTGAAACAATTCATAAATAAACACTAAACAAAGTAAACTTAAACAACACACACACTACTGAGAATTTTCCAGGAAGGATCGAAACATCGTGTAGATGTTCCTCGCCGAAGAGTGGCTTGTGTGTGGACTGTATCACTAGTTGTCAAACACCAACTGATACAATCACTGAGAATAAACAATTAGAAAGATATATAGCACAAAACTAGTGAATTGTAGGTCAGGACAGTGACGTGTGACGGTCAGGACACTGTGACGTGTGACGGTGAGGGCGTTGTGTGACGGTCAGGGCACTGTGACGTGTGACGGTCAGGACACAGTGATGTGTGACGGTCAGGACACTGTGACGTGTGACGGTCAGGACACAGTGACGTGTGACGGTCAGGACACAGTGACGTGTGACGGTCAGGACACTGTGACGTGTGACGGTCAGGACACAGTGACGTGTGACGGTGAGGGCATTGTGAGTGTGACGGTCAGGGCACTGTGACGTGTGACGGTCAGGACACAGTGATGTGTGACGATCATGTCACTGTGACTTGTGACGGTCAGGGCACTGTGACGTGTGACGGTCAGGGCACTGCGACGAGTCACGTTCAGGACACAGTGATGTGTGACGATCAGCACACAGTGACGTGTGACGGTCATGTCACTGTGACTTGTGACGATCAGCACACACTGACGTGTGACGGTCATGTCACTGTGACGTGTGACGGTCAGGACACTGTGACGTGTGACGGTCAGTACACAGTGACGTGTGACGGTGAGGGCATTGTGAGTGTGACGGTCAGGGCACTGTGACGTGTGACGGTCAGGGCACTGCGACGAGTCACGGTCAGGACACAGTGATGTGTGACGATCAGCACACAGTGATGTGTGACGGTCATGGCACTGTGACGTGTGACGGTCAGGGCACTGTGACGTGTGACTGGTTTTGAGAGTTGCTCTACTCCCCCAGTCTGACCTGAGAGTGTTGGTGATGATGACGGAAATAATGGTGATAAAGTACGATGATGGTGATAACTCTGAAGTTACAATATGTTGACAGACGAATAATGTGAGGCGACGTGAACAACGTGCATAAATAGATTAAATTTATACATAAAGGAAATCAAAGTTATACATAAAATACGTCATATAACTAACTAGAGCGTAGAACTCATAACGACGAACTAAAGATGTGACAACTTCAGATATAAGAACACAAGTGCACAACACAAGACAACTGCAGGTGACTGCAATGCATTGCCAAACAGCGTCAATGAAACAAATTCTTTCTAAGATTTAAAAAAATAAGTTAGAGACACCAATAAATACAACTGAGCGCAGATAGGAGGTGTCTCGCGTGGGTGAACAAATGGCAACATAAAGTTCACTGACAGCACAAACTTTAAGGTGATAAATAAAGTCTGAGGTGGACATCAAGGTTGGTTCAGGATCATTTAACTAAGTTCATCTTGTGGGGAGGAGAGTGGCAGATGCAGGTGAGTGTGGACAATATTAACCTCCCAATCCTTGGATAATGAAAATAATGAAAATAAATTAACGAAACTGGATGCGAAAGTTATTGTAGAATTCTGATTAGAAGGTATCTGAAGCCAAGACAATAGAGCGCAAATGTTGGCAACGAGCCTAACACACTGCTTTATTTTATATCAGGAAGTATAAGTCCTGAGGTTATACTGCAAAACTATGCAGTCGTACCCTGGATTTCGTACAACTCCCAAATCGAACAATTATGTAAGTGTATTTTTGTAAGTGCTTTTGTAAGTGTATTTTTGGGGGTCTGAAACGGACTAATCTAATTTACATTCGTCCTTATTGGAACAAATTCGTTCGGTAAAGGCACTCGAACAGCCTTCTGGAACGAACTATTGACGAAATCCGGGGTACCACTGTATATCGTTACTTATAAACGTTATACTACTCTTATTTTGGGAATATATGCACGTAGAAGTTGGTCAAAGTAATGATCTCAAGACAAGACATTACGAGTTTACTAAATTTGAAAAACTAAGCCAAGATTTCATCAAAGTAAAACAAAAGAAAAATCTGAGGAAACTATTATTTTAAAATCTCAGAAACGTCTTCAGAGGAAGGAAAGTTTCCTGGACCTGCTTAAGAATCTACAGCGAACACGGTGGCACAACAGTGCCTCAACGTGTATACAACGAGTGTACAGTGTCATAAGCTGTTTTGTAGAAATATGAACGCTTTCATACACAGTCCAACACTATCTGTATTATACAAAACAGAACGTAAATATAAACAAATAACCCGCATATGGGAGACTGAAACTTATGACGTTCATGGTCCAAGTCGAACCGAAACGTCGTCATAAGTTTCAGTCTCATGTGTGTGTGTGGGATATGTGTGTATTGTTGCAGTCACGGTATTGTGACTTTATTCTTCGGAGAGCAAACCTGGATGGTCAGGTAACCTTACCCTTCACGGGAGGTCGTTGTACATCGTTATACCGACACTCGTATTAGCAGCACAGAAACGGAAGTGGGGATCTCCACAGCTGTCTCTTGGACCTTCCTCATCTTCGCCTTCAACCCACTCAATCTCACCAGTTGATTCTGTTGATTCGTTGTGGAGATACTGTGTGAGAAGACGGTCCCAGGGAATGGCCGTCCCGATCACGTGTCTCCGCCAACAGCAGCACCCGAGAATGTAGAAGAAAATGAGTTCCGCAAAGAACCACAAGCGGTCAGAGAGCGGTCGAGTCTAGGGCGACACGCGTGTGTCAGTGTGTCACAGTCACGGAAGCCCTCATGTAGTGTGTCACAGTCACGGAAGCCCTCATGTAGTGTGTCACAGTCACGGAAGTCCTCAGGTAGTGTGTCACAGTCACGGAAGTCCTCATGTAGTGTGTCACAGTTATGGAAGTCCTCATGTAGTGTGTCACAGTTATGGAAGTCCTCATGTAGTGTGTCACAGTCACGGAAGTCCTCATGTAGTGTGTCACAGTTATGGAAGTCCTCAGATTGTGTGTACAGTCATGGAAGCCCTCAGATAGTGTGTCACAGTTATGGAAGTCCTCAGGTAGTGTGTCACAGTTATGGAAGTCCTCAGTGTGTCACAGTCACGGAAGCCCTCATGTAGTGTGTCACAGTTATGGAAGTCCTCAGGTAGTGTGTCACAGTCACGGAAGCCCTCATGTAGTGTGTCACAGTTATGGAAGTCCTCAGTGTGTCACAGTCACGGAAGCCCTCATGTAGTGTGTCACAGTTATGGAAGTCCTCAGTGTGTCACAGTCACGGAAGCCCTCATGTAGTGTGTCCCGTTATGGAAGTCCTCAGGTAGTGTGTCACAGTCACGGAAGCCCTCATGTAGTGTGTCACAGTTATGGAAGTCCTCAGTGTGTCACAGTCACGGAAGCCCTCATGTAGTGTGTCACAGTTATGGAAGTCCTCAGGTAGTGTGTCACAGTCACGGAAGCCCTCATGTAGTGTGTCACAGTTATGGAAGTCCTTAGGTAGTGTGTCACAGTCACGGAAGCCCTCATGTAGTGTGTCACAGTTATGGAAGTCCTCAGGTAGTGTGTCACAGTCACGGAAGCCCTCATGTAGTGTGTCACAGTTATGGAAGTCCTCAGGTAGTGTGTCACAGTCATCGAAGCCCTCAGTGTGTCACAGTCATGGAAGCCCTCAGGTAGTGTGTCACAGTCATGGAAGCCCTCAGGTAGTGTGTCACATTCATGGAAGCCCTCAGATTGTGTGTACAGTCATGGAAGCCCTCAGATAGTGTGTACAGTCATGGAAGCCCTCAGATTGTGTGTACAGTCATGGAAGCTCTCAGACAGTGTGTATAGTCATGGAAGCCCTCAGGTAGTGTGTCACATTCATGGAAGCCCTCAGATTGTGTGTACAGTCATGGAAGCCCTCAGATAGTGTGTACAGTCATGGAAGCCCTCAGATAGTGTGTCACAGTCATGGAAGCCCTCAGTGTGTCACAGTCATGGAAGCCCTCAGATAGTGTGTACAGTCATGGAAACCCTCAGTGTGTACAGTCATGAAGCCCTCAGATAGTGTGTTACAGTCATGGAAACCTCAGGTAGTGTGTCACAGTCATGGAAGCCCTCAGATAATGTGTCACAGTCATGGAAACCCTCAGGTAGTGTGTCACAGTCATGGAAGCCCTCAGATAGTGTCACAGTCATGGAAGCCCTCAGTGTGTCAACAGTCATGGAAGCCCTCAGATAGTGTGTACAGTCATGAAAGCCCTCAGTGTGCCACAGTCATGGAAGCCCTCAGTGTGCCACAGTCATGGAAGCCCTCAGATAGTGTGTCACAGTCATTTAGTAATTTAGCTAACAAATGAAGAATGTCAGTAAATGCCTCCAACTACTCTGAAACCATAAGAACATAAGAATGGAGAAACACTGCAGAAGGCCTACTGGCCAGTTGGACTGTATTATTAAGAGTGGTTAATTTAATAAGAGCTTGTGAAGATAACTTTGTCTGCGTATATTCAAGATGGAGGCTGTGTCAGCCTGACCAACCCTTTGTAGGTCCTTTCCCAGATGCGACCCACAACAGCCGGGTAACTGCCAGCTGTCTATTTACTGCTAGACAGCAGGCGCAGCTAGCATTACGGGACTTGCCTATACGTCTCTCCCCGCCCAGGATTCGAACCGGATCCTTGAGGTTACGAGCCGAACGCTAGTACTGCCCTGCAGGTTCTTCAGTTCCATCATCAGGGTCACACATTCACTGAGGAAAAGGAATATTTCCTTATTGCCAAAATACACCTGTGTCTCACTTCTACCTGCTAGGTAGCGCCACTGACTCCAGGATATTAGGTTACCTGTAATTCCTTTCGGGGGTCATCGCCCCCACAGCCCGGTCCCAAACCAAGCATCCTGGCTGCTGGCCTGTTCAATCACTGTGTTCCCAGTCTGTTGGTGTGAGACGCCAGTAACTATGTACTAAGGGTGAGGTGCTGGTAACTATGTACTGAGTACCAAGGTGATGGTAACAATGTACCGAAGGTGAGGTGATAGAGGTGAGACAGTGGTGGCGGGAGTTCAGGTTTCACCTGCCAGGTTTCACCTACCAGGTTTCACTTGATGGGGGTCAGACACAAAAGACATTCTTCGGATCATTAACCCTGACGGGTCATTAAACCCTGGCGGGTCATTAAGTCAGGATGACCCAAGAAAGGCAGGCAGTGTGGCTGGTTTCCGCTGGAGTCCTTGAGGAGTCTCTTCCAGGATGCGACTCACAACAACTAACACCTAACTATCTATTTTACTGCAACATGAACGACGCAATAACACGTCTCCACACGTCTCCACTCACCACAAGATCGAACCCGGGTGCCCTCGGTTAAGTGGCAGAGGCCAGTAAATAATGGTACAAAATGAGAGAAATGGATACACTGGCAGTGTAGTCAGTGGAAACCACCTGCCAGACTGACTTAACGTTAAACCACCTGCCAGACTGACTTAACGTTAAACCACCTGCCAGACTGACTTAACGTTAAACCACCTGCCAGACTGACTTAACGTTAAACCACCTGCCAGACTGACTTAACGTTAAACTACCTGCCAGACTGACTTAACGTTAAACCACCTGCCAGACTGACTTAACGTTAAACCACCTGCCAGACTGACTTAACGTTAAACCACCTGCCAGACTGACTTAACGTTAAACCACCTGCCAGACTGACTTAACGTTAAACCACCTGCCAGACTGACTTAACGTTAAACCACCTGCCAGACTGACTTAACGTTAAACCACCTGCCAGACTGACTTAACGTTAAACCACCTGCCAGACTGACTTAACGTTAAACCACCTGCCAGACTGACTTAACGTTAAACCACCTGCCAGACTGACTTAACGTTAAACCACCTGCCAGACTGACTTAACGTTAAACCACCTGCCAGACTGACTTAACGTTAAACCACCTGCCAGACTGACTTAACGTTAAACCACCTGCCAGACTGACTTAACGTTAAACCACCTGCCAGACTGACTTAACGTTAAACCACCTGCCAGACTGACTTAACGTTAAACCACCTGCCAGACTGACTTAACGTTAAACCACCTGCCAGACTGACTTAACGTTAAACCACCTGCCAGACTGATTTAACGTTAAACCACCTGCCAGACTGACTTTACGTTAAACCACCTGCCAGACTGACTTAACGTTAAACCACCTGCCAGACTGACTTAACGTTAAACCACCTGCCAGACTGACTTAACGTTAAACCACCTGCCAGGTGATGTGACGCTTGACTCACATAATAAACAACGCTTCACACCAGCTGCATACCAGAGTGACCCACTGTGACCAAACACTGCCTCTGGTGATCCAGTGTGACCAAACACTGCCTCTGGTGATCCAGTGTGACCAAACACTGCCTCTGGTTACCCACTGTGACCAAACTGCCTCTGGTGACCCACTGTGACCAAACACTGTCTCTCTCTGGTATTGCCAACAACAAGTATTACACTAGGCTGGCAGTGTATTTGTACATGTGTGTGTGTTAGTTACCATTTTGTCCTAGGCACATGTCGATTAGACACTAGGCCTGGTGTGTGTGTGTGTGTGTGTGTGTGTGTGTGTGTGTGTATAAGGAAACACTTCGAAATGTTTCCGCCCCGCCGGGAATTGAACCCGGGCCCTCCGTGCGTGAAGCAAGAGCTTTAGCCACCAGGCCACCGGGGCTGTGTTGTAGTTTGTGTGTTTGTGTGTGTGTGTGTGTGTGTGTGTGTGTGTGAGTGTGTGTGTGTGTGTGTGTGTGTGTTGTGTGTGTGTGTGTGTGTGTGTGTGTGTGTGTGTGTGTGTGTGTGTGTGTGTGTGTGTGTGTGTGTGTGTGTGTGAGTGCATAATTGAGTACACGTGCCTGCTGCCTCCCGACTCTTTAATTATGGGAAAACATCGCTAGAGATCGTTCAGCAGCAGAAGGTCAACCCAGTAAAGGTGAAGGAGTACAGCAGTCACAGGTCGTCACGGGTCGTCACAGGTCGTCACGGGTCGTCAGTGTTCACCAGGGTCACACAGGCAGTGAGTATTCACTAGGGTCGTCACAGGTCGTCAGAGTTTTCACCAGGGCCACATAGAGTTACACAGGTCGTATGAACATCCACCAGGGTCAAGAAGTCGTGAAGACTTGATCCTCCGTTTGCTAAACGCGAAACAGAGGCGCCACCGAGATGCAATTACTTACCGGAAGAAAGTTCTGAGATTTAAGAAGACTGTAACCTAGCAGATCACTTGAGTTGTTGTTAGAATAAACAAGAAAAATTCAGATAAGAACACTCCCCTCCCCCCACACAAACAGGGGTCAGTCCTAGGACCGGTGCTGTTTCTGGTATATGTAAACAACATGACGGAAGGAATAGACTCAGAAGTGTTCCTGTTTGCAGATGATGTGAAGTTAATGAGGAGACTTCAATCGGATGAGGACCAGGCAGGACTACAAAAGGATCTGGACAGGCTGCAGGCCTGGTCTAGAAACTGTCTCCTGGAGTTCAACCCCACCAAGTTCAAAGTCATGAAGATTGGGGAAGGGTAAAGAAAACCGCAGACGGAGTACAGTCTAGGGGACCAGAGACTACAATCCTCACTCAAGGAAAAGGATCTTGGTGTGAGTATAATACCGAGCACATTCCTGAAGCGCACATCAACCAAGTAACTGCTGCAACATATAGACGCCTAGCAAATCTAAGAATAGCATTCCGACATCTCGATAAGAAATCGTTCAGGACCCTATATACCGTGTACGTCAGGCCCATATTGGAATATGCAGCACCAGTTTGGAACTCACATCTAGCCAAGCACCTAAGGAAATTAGAGAAAGGTTTGCAACAAGACTAGTCCTGGAGCTAAGGGGCATGTCCTACGAGGAGAGGCTAAGGGAAATCGACCTGGTGACACTGGAGGACAGGAGAGATAGGGGGGGATATGATAACGACATATAAAATACTGAGAGGAATCGACAAGGTGGACAGAGACAGAATGTTCCAGAGATGGGACAACAGCAAAGGGTTCCAATTTGAAGTTGAAGACTCAGATGAGTCAAAGGTATGTTAGGAAGTATTTCTTTAGTCATAGAGTTGTCAGGAAGTGGAATATTTTGGGAAGTGGTGTAGTGGAGGCAGGATCTACACACAGCTTTAAGAAGAGGTATGATAAAGCTCATGGAGCAGAGAGATTGACCTAGTAGCGACCAGTGAAGAGGCAGGGCCAAGAGCTGTGAATCGATCCCTGTAACCACAACTAGGTGAGTACACACACACACACACAGATGAGTCATAGATCTGTTATAAAGCATTTCTTTAGTCATAGAGTTGTCAGGAAGAGGAACAATCTGGAGAATGATGTGGCAGAGGCAGGATCCATACATAGCTTTAAGAAGAGATACAATAAAGCTTGTGGGGGGGGGGCAGGGAAAGAGTGGACCTAGTAGCGACCAGCGAAGAGGCTCGGCCAGGAACTGTGACCCCTGCAACCACAAATAGGTGAGTACACACACACACACACACAATACTATCATACCTAGTTTTCATGAACTGGATGATGTGTGGTTATTTTAGACCCTGCTGGTTGTTAATTGATGCTGCTCCTCCTCTCCCTCTTCCTCCTCGTCTACCTCTTCCTCCTACCGACACTCTCCCAATGGGGAGGCAAGGCTGGGTCACCTCAGGGACAAGACCCGGGTCGGCACTACGCCGGCGAATCAACTTGATCTGGATCCTACTCCTGCTCCTCCCTTCCCTCTCTTCCTCCTCTAATATTTCTTATTTTCCTTCACACAACTTCAACTTGCTATATTTTTTTCCTGCAGTGTTGTGATGACGACAGGTAAATGTAACGCGTCAGACTACACTTCCACAACACCAGAAGCTAGTAAGTACATACTAGACAAGATCACAGCTTACATCATTACAACTTACTATCTCATGACACTTCTATATAGGAAGAACCTCTCTTATCGCACTTCTCATGGATTTGACTGAGCGTTCGTGCCGCAATGATGAGGAAATTTCCCCTCTGTGTTTATTGTTTTAGGGAAGACCTGCGTAGTGTGTTGTAAACGAAGCAGAGCGTCAACGCTTCACCTTGCATACTTTTCGGTTCCAAAATTCGCCGTGCTTTGAAAGGTAGAGACAAACCCACTTTGCTTGTTATTTAGCTGTCTAACAAGAGGGCGTGGATGAGTGAAGTTCTGTTAGTTGAGTGCTTCAAACATTATACCTTTGATATACCTTTGAAGAGTTTCGAGAGTTTATTTACTCTCTGAGCCCGGCCATGGGCCAGGCTCGTTTGGTGCTTGCCTGGTCAACCAGGCTGTTGCTGCTGGAGGCCCGTTGCCCCACATATCCACCACAGCCTGGTTGATCTGGCACCTGTTGAAGATACTTGTCCAGTTTCCTCTTGAAGGCTTCTACACTGATTCCAGCCGTGTTTCGGATATCTTCTGGTATGATGTTAAATAGTCTGGGACCCCGGATGTTAATACAGTGCTCCCGTATTGTCCCCACCGCACCCCTGCTCCTCACTGGGTTTATTTTACACTTCCTCCCATATCTCTCACTTCAGTATGTTGTTATGGCAGTGTGCAGATTTGGGACCAGGCCCTCAAGTACTTTCCAGGTAAATATTATCATGTATCTCTCTCTCCTCCGCTCCAATGAGTACATGTTCAAGACTTGAAGGCGTTCCCAATAATTTAGATGTTTCAATGGCTCAATGTGAGCCGTAAACGATCTCTGAATTTGTTCCAGCTCTGATATTTCTCCTGCCCTGAACGGGGCCGTCAGCACAGAGCAGTATTCTAAGTGAGGGAGCACTAGCGATTTGAATAGTGTCACCATCGGCATTATTTCCCTTGTTTTGAAAGTTCTCAATACCCACCCCGTCATCTTCCTGGCTGTTGTGATCTTTGTCTTGTTATGGTCTTTAAACGACAGATCAGCAGACATAATTATTCCCAAGTCCTTTACGTGTTCCTTCCGTTCTATGTGGTGACCCTCTTGCGTTTTGTATATAGTGTTCCTTTTGAGTTCTTCATTTTTTCCATACCTAAGCAGCTGAAACTTATCACCATTGAACGTCATGTTGTTCTCCACTGCCCACTGGTTAGTTTATTCCTTCAGTCAAGATGTACATAGCCAGAAAGAACCTTTCATTTAGGAGACTCCCAGTGAAAATAAGCCTCACTGTTTGACTTTATTTGTTTATCGTAGGTTAAATCTACATAGTATGCTTTTTTATGTGCCTATAATATCAGCGTTCCTTCAAGGCCATCGTAAAAAAAAATATTGTATGTATCGTTTACACACAAAACCTAGATAAAAACTTGCTCCCAACTCTTGATAATTATACACAAATTTCCGTAGCTATCCTGACGTCTTGCAGTTTGTAAACCCAACTGAGAATGTTGTGTTTTACCACCCAACACAACATCTCAGAATGTTGTGTTTTACCACCCAACACAACATCTCTGAATGTTGTGTTTTACCACCCAACACAACATCTCAGAATGTTGTGTTTTACCACCCAACACAACATCTCTGAATGTTGTGTTTTACCACCCAACACAACATCTCTGAATGTTGTGTTTTACCACCCAACACAACATCTCTGAATGTTGTGTTTTACCACCCAACACAACATCTCTGAATGTTGTGGTTTACCACCCAACACAACATCTCTGAATGTTGTGTTTTACCACCCAACACAACATCTCTGAATGTTGTGGTTTACCACCCAACACAACATCTCAGAATGTTGTGTTTTACCACCCAATACAACATCTCTGAATGTTGTGTTTTACCACCCAACACAACATCTCTGAATGTTGTGGTTTACCACCCAACACAACATCTCTGATACAGCCACTACATACAGGAGTAATTAAGTGTCACTCATAAATCACTTCCTACGAAAGCAAAAGACTAGATAGACGGTGAAACATAACCCCAATGAAAAGCAAGGGTGCCATGAGTACACTAAAAGAAAACACAATAAATGTCCGGGGCCCAAGACTGTTCAACAGCCTTACACCATGTGTATGGGGAATTACCAAGAGACCCCTGGCTGCCTTTCAGAAGGAACTGGATAGATACCTAAAGTCAGTGCCAGATCAGCCGGGCTGTGGTTCATACGTTGGACTGCGCGCTTCCAGCAGTAACAGCCTGGTTGACCAGACCCTGATCCACCGGGAAGCTTGGTCAAGGATTGGGTAGCGGGAACGTTGACCCTCGAAACGCCTTCCAAGTAGGTAGACACCCACAGGGTGATGCAGAAATTCCTCGCAACAATGAATGACAACTCCGTCAATGAGTGCCAGAGATCTGGCAAAAATTTAACATTGCAGATGCAATGCTGAAAGTAAAACTTGCATGGGATCAAGTGTCGCAGTCAACAATAAATGCAGGCGGGAAAAATTTATGGCCTACTGTGGTGAATACTTTCACTGGTTTTACTTGAACCGAGAGCCAGGTCCAAAAAATTGTGGATGTGGAAAGTAGAATGACGTTGACGGACTGGAAGATGTACACCCAGAAGACGGGAATTAACTTTAAGACGAGTTACATTAAATTTTTCCCCCGTAGCTGTTAGTTTATTGTGCATCTCATATCCGTTCTGTGAACGGTAGTGAAAGAGCATATGGATATACAAAAAGTTTAGGAACTAAGCCTCAAAACGGTTATCAGGCGTACATAAAAATTCTAGATTATATATATATATATATATATATATATATATATATATATATATATATATATATATATATATATATATATATATATATATGCAAGAAAACCACTATAATAAATAGAAGAATTCCAAGCGCTTTCGTGACTACTCACATTATCAAGGAACTATAACAGGAAACATGACAAGAAGGGCTTATATAAGGGGCGAGACTACACCTCACAGTCACATCACACTAACAAAGACTACACCTCACAGTAGCGTAACATCGCACGACTCTGTGAAGAGGAAAATAAGAAAGGACCTGAAACTCTTCCCAAGAATTAAGATTAGTCCAATTTATTATTAAATTCTTCCCAAATTTTATTAATTATAAATGAATCCAATTTATATAAACCAAAAGAAATATTCATATTATTTTCAAAACTGCTTTTAATGAAACATGATTCTATTATATTTCTCTCAACCATGGACTTGCTTGATACAACCTTCTCAGCATTTTGAAAATCAATTGGATGGTTAAAATCTCTCACATGAATAAATAGAGCATTAGAATCTTGTCCAGTTCTAATGCTATATTTATGTTGTTTTAATCTTAGTTCAAGACTTTTACCAGTTTGACCAAAATAAACTTTATCGCATATTTTACAGGGAATCTTATAGACACATCCGTCAGCATTTTGGGGGAATTTTTATCAAAAGTCTTTTTACTGTATCAAGATTTTTAAATACAACTTTGATATTAAAATTCTTAAGAAAGGAAGGCATATCAACCAAGTTTTCATGGTAAGGAGAACCAACATATTTTGGTTAAATAAGGTTGGTTGTCCCTTTTGGATTGTAAAAGTATTCCTAGCTATTTTAAAAGATTTATCAATTATGTTTCTTGGGTATTTTAAATCATTAGCTATTTCATAAATTTTAGAGATTTCTTCATCTATGAACTCTGGACTACAAATACGTAAAGCTCTCAAAAACATTGAAGAAAAAACCGACACTTTAACTCTATCTTGATGTGAAGAGTAATAGTGTACATAGGAACAATTATTTGTAGGTTTTCTGTAAATTTTAAATTTAAAATCAATGTTACCCTTAATAATAAAAACATCTAGGAAGGGCAATGAGTTATTTACTTCGAATTCAACAGTAAAATTTATAGAATGAGCTAAGCTATTTAATTTAACAAGGAAATGGTTTATATCTACTTCCTTAGGCATAAGGCACAAAATATCATCAACATATCTATACCACTTAGCTCTATTGGGAAGGATAGTGTTAAGCAATCTTGTTTCGAAAAATTCCATATATAAGTTACTAAGAACAGGTGAAAGAGGATTTCCCATTGCCATACCAAACTTCTGAGTGTAAAACTCATCATTAAATACAAATTTTGCATCAACAATACAAAGTTTAATAAGTTTAATGAT